>JAZKJV010008321.1:0-204098 GCA_037367405.1 Ottelia alismoides | reverse complement strand
TTAGTTACTGGAGCAGGAGTGGACTCAGGTGAACTCCAACTAGGAGGCGGAGGGACATGGACATCATCGTTGGTAGTGGATGGTACCAGCATGTCACCTGCAGGGAAAAAATACATGACAAACTCAAAGAACGTGACATCAACACTGACAAAGTATTTCTTGTTGATGGGGTCATAACAACGATAGTCCTTGTGAGTCCGAGAGTAACCGACAAAGACACACTTGACAGCTCTAGGAGAGAGTTTGCCAAGTCCAGGAGTCAGGAGATGAACAAATGCAACAGTATCAAAGACACGAGGAGTAAGGGAGAATAATTCCTTATCAGGAAAAATGATAGAAAGAGGAATTTTATCACCAAGGACAGATGACGGCATACGATTGACCAGGTAGCACGCTGTAAGAACAACATCCCCCCAGAAAGAGATAGGAGCACAACTCTGAATAAGGAGAGTTCGAGTAATGTCAAGAAGGTGACGATGCTTTCTTTTTGCCACGCCATTCTGCTGAGATGTATAAGCACAAGTAGTTTGGTGGATAATGCCCTTCGACGAGAGAAACTGAGAGAGAGAGAGATCATGTGCATAATTCTAGAGCATTATCTGTACGAACATATTTGATAGTAGAAGAAAAAACATTCTGCACTTCATTAGTCAAATTTTTAATCACATCTCCTGCTTCAGATTTATTCTTTAAAAGAAAGACCCAAGATACACGAGAGAAATCATCCACTACAACTAGATAGAACCTGTGTCCTTGATGATCGGGTACACGACTCGGACCCCAAATATCAATGTGAAACAACTCGAACGAGGAGCTACTGCTCCGACTCTGACGACTAGGAAAGCTAGACCGATGATGCTTTCCCAACTGACACGCTTCACAGCGAAAGGAAGAATTGGGAGAGATTTGAGGCAGAAGATGTCACATTTTCTGGAGCGGGAGATGACCACAGCGAAGATGCCAGATGTACGGAGATACTGGTCCGGCGAAATGAGAAGAGACGCCAGCATAAGAATTCCGGACTAGCCGATACAGACCATTCTGCTCAGAGCCACAACCAATTATCCTGCCCGTTAGTATGTCCTGAAAAATAAGAGAAGAGGGGGTCAAATATAGCACGACAGTGCAAATCCTTCGTAATCTGACTAATAGACAAAAGATTCATGGAGAACTGAGGAGCATGTAGAACATTCTGTAGACGCATAAAAGGAGATAGGAAGACCTCCCCCTATCCAACAAGGGGGGAATGAGTACCATTTGCGATCTGTACTGAACGGCCATGGGGAATGTCCCTGTAGGACTCAAGTCTCTCTCGATCTCGGCAGAGGTGATGTGTGGCACCAGAATCTATAATCCAATCAGATATATCATGACAAGACATAAATGCAGTAGCAGTACCTGAGGTACTCGCAGCAACAGAGGAACTGGCAGAAGCTGTAGCAGCAACATCTGAAGGTCCACCAGAAGAATCAGCAGATGATTGTGGCATAATATCACGTAGACGTACCACAAGCTCCTCGGAACGATTGTCTGCATTGGATGCTGACTAGGGCAGAGCATGCTTGGCTACACGCGCCGATGCTGGGAACCCATGCTTAGAGTAGCATGTATCCTCCGAGTGGCCTGTGCGATGACAATACGAACATGGCTGATGAAAGCGACCACCCCTACCACGTGATCCACGTCCACGACCAGAAAACTAACCACCTCTCCCACGCGATACTGCCATCACCGATGGGGGTGGAGTAGATGAGCTGGAAGAAATTGATATGCGACTGAGCCTCCGGTAAACATCTTCAATTGGAGGAATAACTGCATCGGCCAAAATCTGAGAGCGGGCGGCCTCGTACTCAGGATCTAGGGATGCAAGTAGAATGCCCACCATGGTGGCATTCCGAAATGTCTTCTGCTGCTCAGGAGTCGCTGTGAGTGGAATGGTACTGTATAACTTCTCAAACATTCCTCTCGAGGACGTGTACAAGGAGTGAAGTGGTCTGCCGTTCTGCTTCATCGTGAATATATCATGCTGAAGCTGTAACATCTTGGTCTCATTCCGCACTTGGGAATACGTTGCAGCCAGAATATCCCACATTGCCTTGGCAGTGGGCTGATGGAGGACATCATTGGCAATCTCCATCGATAGTGTGCCTGACAGCCAAATCTTGGCATACGAATCATCAGCCTCCCACGAGGCATATATCCCTGTCTTCTCTGCCGGCTCTTTCTCGGTAAGAATATGCTTCTTACCGTTTGACTTCATGAGGCTCATGAACTGCATCACCAAGAGCTCATAATTCGTCCCATCCATCTTCACTATCGGCGCGGGACCTTTGAACACGTCTATGGATAGCATATCAACCTTAGAGTCTGACATAACGCCGGAGATGAAGTACTAGGGTTTGTAGACAAAGAGACATGTGTCTACACGAACTGCATAGGATTTGAGTGTGTATGTAGACGTTACACACCCAAATCCATGGATACGGTGAAGGAGGCGGCTACGGCTGAAGCGACAGGAGGGGGCTGACACCGGCTAGGGCTAAGCCGACGAGATGGCGGCGCTTGGAGCAAGGGCTGGGACCGGTCCTGACAGGCAGCGACCGGGAGATGGAGCCGGACCCGGAAGACCTGGACCGGAGGTGGAGGCGGAGGCGGGGGCCGGAACCGACTGAGAGGCGGTGGCGGGGCCGAGGGGCTGGGGCGAGACCGGGGCCGACGACGGCGAGAGAGAGGGGGGGGATGGAAGAGCCTAGGGTTTTGGCTCTGATACCATATTGGGAAAAACAAGTAATCTATTATTCAAGGGAACCCTAGTCTCTCTTATATAGGGAGAGACCTTACGGGTAAAATACATAGTAGTCAAGAGAACAATAAGAAATTACGAAAAGGTACATAACATATAATAATATCGGTCTCTATAGTTATGACACAAAGGAAGTATGTTATTGACCTCCTGGCTGAGACAAGCATGATAGGATGCAGACCTGCTACAACACCAATGGATCCTAATGGTAGACTCTATGATGATGACTGGTGGATAAGAGACGATGCAGAGAGCTTGTAGGGAAGTTACTATATGTTACTATTACTAGGTCTGACATATCATTTGCTGTGAGCAGAGTCAGCCAATTTATGGAGCAACCCAGACAGGTTCATATGGATGCATTTTGCATGGTCTTGAGATATCTGAAATCTTCTCCAGGTGCAGGTTTACTTTTCATAAGAGATACGTCGCTGTCAGTCACTGGATGTGCAGATGCAGATTATGCTGGGTGTCCCAAGGACAGGAAGTCCACTTCAGGCTTCACTGTGTTCGTTGGTAGCTCGCTAGATTCATGGAAGAGTAAGAAACAGACTGTTGTTGCTCAAACCAGCATTGAATCAGAATATATGGCTATGTTCCAAGGGAGCACGAAAATGATGTGGGTCACGTTCGTCCTGACTGACCTATCTATTGAGGTGCCTTTTCCAATGCACCTTAGATGTGATAATCAAGCAGCTCTGTTCATAGCTAATAATCCAGCATTCGATGAGAGAACAAAGCACATTGAAGTAGATTGTCATTATACTCGTGATTTGATCCAAAAGAGGCTTATTTCCACCTCTCATGTTGCTTCAGGTGATCAGATTACATACATGTTTACCAAGGCTCTTGTATGGGGGTCCTTTTCACCGTTGTTCCAAGCTGAGCATGATAGATATACATGCTCCAACTTGAGGGGGAGTGTTGAGACAATTATATTTCTTTGTATTTTTTTTATATTTTTCTAGTTGTCCAATCTTCTTTATGTAATTTCTCCCTAGAGCTTTTCCTCTATATAAAAGAACTCTAGGGCTACATGGAATACAATCTTTTCATTCACGTCTTTCCACATCTACAATGACGAAGACTGGCATGGGGAGGGGGCTTTTTGCGGTGGAAACTCAGAGCCTCGTGTAGCACAGGGGAGGAGACCAGGAGCCTTGGCCAGGAATCGTATCAAGAGGGTGACAATATGAGCTCCTCGCGGTGGGGTTCTGACGTGGGGGTTGGGGGGGGGAGATGGGAGGAAGGCCACCGAATGTTTTTATTATTTTCTTATGATGGACCAACCCTCCATATATGGAGGAGTTATAATCAAAGTACGTACATACACGATGTTGTACTAAACATGAACACTTACAAATAAAATCATCTCAACATTTTAGTTGCATGTAATTTATGCATGAAGTGGAGATAGTTTCTTAAATAACATGTATTTTTTAGGTCCTTCCAACAAGGGATGTAGGGTATTCTTGGCTTTGTAAACAGTAAAGAAATGTAAATTGTTCGTGAGATACCTTTTAACCTGCCATAATTGCACTTGATGATATACTTGAGAATTTCGGCGCTTAGCTGGTGGCTCCATCTCAGAGAAGAAGACTCTGAACTAATAGCAAGCTTGGTAGTAAGAATGTTAATGATATATACACGAGCTTATTGTGATGTATTTAGATGCATAACTTGCCTGCAGGATGAAGATTGAAATCCTGACCATATTATGATGCCAACATAACACGATTTTCAGTGTTCGTCATGTTTTGGTGACAAAAAAGGAGAAAAAATACCCTGAATTGTGGTAGTGGTATCACCTTCGTACATGGGTAAGAAAAATGCAAATCTTAATATTTGGATTAAGCATTGAGTGGGAAATTCATAGTTGCAGCTCCTTTTGTGTTGAATATTTGGTGCGGGACACATCACTGAAAACCTAATTCCTAGTTTTGATGTTCAGTAAACCAAGTAACCGCCCTCGTCACCGTTACTCTACTGTTGCAGTTTAACATGAAGATAGTGGTCGATGTTCCTTCATATTTTTCTAGAAAAAAGATCATATCATTCATCAATAATTGATTTGCGGGCTGGGCAAGTTCTGGTACAAATACAAACAGGGTCCATCTAGTCGATCAGGACTTACGCAAGTTATGAAGTGCCCATATGAAAACCAACAGAGAAAGTAGAGAGTATTTGATGTTCAATACATATACATCCAAAGCAAGGCAAACTATACTAAGCAGTTGTCCATCCATGTGAGGTCCCATTGTGTGATGATGGAGGTGTCTCTAGATGCAATTGTCCATTCTATGAATTAAATATCCCCATGGAGCAGTCTAAAGCTGTCGGATGATAAGGATGCTGGTAGTGGGAACATTGGTAGAATACCGAACAAGAACGGAGGTGAAGGGATTACTTTGGCTTTGTGATGTTAAAGGATTCATGCAGTGAAGGAGTCATGCAATGAAGTTAAGTGTCGAGCTTGTATGGGACTTGTTGGAAGATATGTTCATGGTGAGCGGCATTGTGAATAATGCATGGCAACACTGGAATGATGCATGGGTTGGGATGAAAGTGTGAAATGACGTGGAGAAAGGAAATCCATGTTGGTGAGAAATTATTTTCACATATATGCAGATGGAAGATGATGCCTTGCATATGAAACTGTTGAGAAAAATGATCAATTATATTATACCAAAGAACTCTATGTCTCTCTCATATATAGGAGAAGCTCATGGGTAAATTACATAAGATGGAAGAAATAAATATAAATTATGAAAACAATACATAGACATAATAATATCTCTACAAACCCCTCAAATGGAGTGTAGATGTCAATCATGCTCAGCTTGGATGTACACTTATGAAAGATCCTCTGAGTAAGGCCTCGGTGAAATGTCTACAGTTTGTTCACTTGAGCTTATGTGAGAAGTAGAAATAAAACCTTTCTGAATCATGTCCTGTGTATAATAGCAATCTACTTCAATATGTTTAGTTCTCTCATGAAGAACACGATTATTTGCAATAAATAAGGTTGTCTGAGTATCACACTGTAATTGCATAGGAAGTTGCACATCAATATATAAGTAAGCTAAAACAGCTCAGACCTACATCATCTCTATGCTCCCTTGTGCCATAGCTCTATATTTTGATTCAGCACTAGACCTGGCAACCACGGTCTGCTTCTTGCTTTTCCAGGACACTAAAGAGCCGCCAACAAACACAACAAATCATGATGTGGACTTCCTGTCCCTAGAACATCCTGCAAAGTCTGCATCTGCGTAAGCTATTATAGTGAGGGATGCCACTTTTCTGAACAACAATCCTGCACCTGGAGATGATTTCAAGGACCTCAAGATCATATGGACTGCATCCATATGTACTTGTCATGGTTGCTCCATAAACTGACTGACCTGATTAATAACAAATGAGATGTCTGGCCTAGTGATGGTAACATAAAGTAGCTTTCCCACCTTCTCTGTCTTCTCTTGTCCACCTCCTCTATATCATCATGGTCTAGCCTCACGCTCGGATCCATAGGAGTAGTGGTCAGTTGGCACCCAATCATGCCTGTCTCAACTAGCATATCTGTAACATATTTTCTTTGTGTCATCACAAGGTCTTGCTATTTCCGGAAAATTCTAACCCTAGAAATTATCGTAGGGTGCCATGATCTTTGGTGACAAACTGTTGACCAATAAATTCTTTTACCTTTTTGACCCCTGCATATCATCTCTTGTAACAAGGATATCATCAACATAGACTATAATAATGACCATACCTCTATGGGTCCTTTGAACAAACAACAAATGCTCTACATTTGATCTCTTGAATCCCTGCTTCTCAATCAGGTCCGAGAGCTTCTGGGACCATGTCCTTGGACTCTGCTTAAGGCCATAGATGACCTTGTGAAGCCTACGAACCTGCTGACACTCCCCCTCAACAGTAAATCTCAGAGGTTGTTGCATGTAGACTTCTTCCTGAATATTTCTATATAGAAATGCATTTTTGACATCAAGTTGAAATAAAGACCAATCAAGTACCACATCTACAACAAGGAGAACACGAAGTGTGGAATGGCAAGCAACCAGGGAGAATGTGTCCAGATAGTCCACCCTATAGGTATGAGTGAACCCATACACAACTAATTTGGCCTTGTAACGATCAATACTTCCATCTACGCGGTGTTTGACAATAAGCACCTACTTGTAATTGACAATAAATGCTTTAGAAGGAGCATGGACCAAGGTCCAGGTGACGTGTGACTGTAGCGCGACCATCTCCTCTTCCATAGCAAGACGCTACAGACTATCTCTCAAGGCCTCCTGGTAAGTTCATGGAATCTCCGCGGCAGATAGACCAACTATAATCTTCCTGAAATCCCCTGTCAAGCGATCAAAAGAACCATGAGAAGCGAAAGGATACGATGAACACGTACGCCTCAGCTTCCGAAGTACAATAGGTACATCCACGTCATTGGGAATATCCTCAGTGTGTATGTTAGCCTCCTGCAAAGATTCCTACTCAGATACATCTTCGGACGCATCAGTAGAAACAATGCATTCTGAACAAGCTTGAGGGTGCTGGATGACGGGGGAGGACCATGAGCAAAAACTGGCCGACAAGTATAGAAATATGGCACGGGTAGTAGGTGGTGGGTGGCATAGGAGGAGGTGGTGGAGGTGGAGCAACGGGTGCAGCGGGAGGTGGTGATGGGCTTGTAGGAGGAGGTGGGATGTAGACCTCGTTATCTGAATAAGATGAAGTCGACCTATCTCTTATAGGGGAAAATACATTACCAACTCAAAAAATGTGACATCAGCACTAACATAATATCTCCTGCGCCTCATGGACATAGCATTTATATCCCTTCTGTGTCTTGAAGTACCCAACAAAAACACATTTAACAGCTCTAGGAGAGAGCTTGTCAAGACCAGGAGACAAATGATGTACAAAAGCAACTGATCCAAATACACAAGGAGTGGTGAGAACAAATCCTTCTCGAGAAAGGGCAAGTGTTTTCTCACTTACTACAGACGAGGGCATACGATTCACTAGATAACAAGCAATAAGCACCGCATCACCCCATAACGAATGTTGAGCGTGACTTTGTATGAGAAGGGTTCAAGTACCATCAAGTAAGTGACGATGCTTATGTTCCGTAACACTATTTTATTGAGACGTGTAGGCACATGAAGTTTGATGAACAATACCACGAGATAAAAAGAACTGTGAGAGTGCACGAGTACAAAATTCCAATGCATTGTCAGTTCACTCAAATTTCGACTGTAGAGGAAAAAATATTCTTTACTTCATTGATAAAAGATTTTATCACATTCCCAACCTCATATTTATTCTTTAATACGAAAACCCATGACAAATGAGAGAAATTTCTGCAATTACTAGATAAAATCTATGTCCCTAGTGATTGGGTACACAACTCGGACCTCAAATGTCTACATGAATCATCTCAAAGAGGGAGCTGCTATTTTGACCCTGATGACTACGAAAAACAGACCAATGATGCTTTCCTAACTGACACTCCTCGCACTGGAAGGATGGACGAGGTGAGATCTGAGGAAGAACGTGACATATCTTCTAAAGAGCGAGGTGATCAAAGCGCATGCACCACGTAAATGGAAATACTGATCCTCTAGGATTAGAAGATAGACCAACATATGGAGTACGGATCAATCGATAGAGGCCGCCCTGCTTACGGCCACAACTAATCACCTTATCCGTACGAATGTCCTGAAGTACAAGGGAAGATGGATAAAAAATAGCACGACAATGTAAATCCTTCGTAATCTGACTAATAGATAATAAATTTATAGAAAAATCAGAAGCATGCAACACATTAGTCTCGTCGGTTGTGATAACTGATCTGCCATGGGGAACTTGTCTGTATTCAACAAACTGTCCCCTTGTCTCTATAATCCATTCTCTAATATCGCTTCTATGATAAGTTGTAAGAGTGTAAATGCTACGTGAGATACTGGCAGAAGCATAGGTTGCGATATCTGAATGGCCTCTCGAAGCAGGCGAGGAAGCATGAGAACCAATAGGGGGCGTTATCTTCCATAGTCGAGCCACAAATTCATCAAACCTCTACTCAGATGTAGGAACAACATGCGGCTCAACCTGCTCAGTTACATGCGCAGATGCGGGAAAGCCATGCTTAGAGTAGCATGTATCCTCTAAGTGTTCTAGACAGTGACAATATTTGCACAATTGATAATACGACCTCTTCTACCACAAGGTTCACGACCACGAAACTGAGAAGAGCCTCTCCTACCGTGGGCGGCGACCATCGCAGAAGAGGTCTGGCTAGAGACAGACGATGGGACAATGATCCTGCTGAGTTTACAGTAAGCCTCCTCCATGGGAGGAATAGTAGCATCTGTAAGTATCTGTAAGCGAGCAACATCATACTCTAGATCAAGTGCTGATAGAAATGTGCCAACCATGGTGACGTTCCTTTATGCCTTTTGTTGCTCATGGGTAGCAGCAAGAGGCGTAAAACTGTGAAGCTTCTCGAACATGCCGCGAAGAGACGCGTATAAAGAATGAAGAGGGCGTCCATTCTGTTTGATTGTGAAAATGTCATGCTATAGTTGCATGATTTTCATCTCATTCCTTGCTTGAGAATAGGTGGTTGCGAGAGTGTCCCACATCGCATTGATGGTGGGCTGATAAAATATCATTAGCGATCTCCATCGTCAATGTACCAGATAACCAAACATGTGCATAGGCATCGTCCACCTCCCATGAGGCGTTCAACCCAATTTTCTCAATCAGCTCGTCCTCAGTAAGAATATGTTTCTGACTGTAGACTGTATGAGGCTCATGAACTGCATGACCCATGATTCATAATTTGTCCCTCCAGCTTGACTATCGGTGTTGGACCTTGGAAAGCGCTTGTGATGGGGATGCCAATCTTGTTTTCTGACATACTACCATGTTGAGAAAAAACTATGGTTTGTAGACCAAAAAAAGATTCGTCTACAGAGATATACGTGGAAGTGGTTGCATGTATAGACTTAGGATGCAACCAATCCCATCAATGATCTCTGCTGCAAAATGCAATAGTTACTGGAAGAAGATGTGGCAATAGGCAACACACGCGATCCAGGCAAAAACTGGAGGCGCCTTTAGCATCGTCGAAGGCATCGCGTGGAGTGGCAGCAGCTGTAGGCAACAACTGGGGGGCGAAGGGTGTCGCAGCGAGCGGCGACGGGTGCTGCAGGTGGCGGTAAGTGGTGCAGCAGGCGGCGGGGGGGGGGAGGGGGGTAGGGTTTTTTGGGGTACAAGAGCTCCAGTCTAGGAATGTCGCTCTGATACCATGTTGGGAAAAATGATCAATTGTATTATACCAAAGAATCCTAGAGCTCTCTTATATAGAGTTGAGAAGTCTGTCGGTAAATTACATAAGATGGAAGAAATAAATATAAACTATGAAAATAGTCATAATAATATCTCTGCAGAAACAGTGGGTAATATTGTCTAAATACATCGTGTCTCAAGGTCCTGATTAGAAATGATGGGAGGTACTAAAATATTATTCGAAAATGAGACCAAATCTTGGTGACACTTTTGCAATGGTTGTTTATGGAGATTTTTGTGCAATCAATTGTTGGAATGGGTTTCAAATTCAATGTTGACTTTGCTGAACTTTTATGTCATTTTATAGGTTGCAGATGAACTTGTGGCAGAATTTGCAAATTCGAACCATAATGCCACATCTTCGGATTCGGTGAGGCACATCTCAACAAAGATTAACTTCTCTCTTTGACTTCTGGATGTCGTAATCTTTGGAAGAAATTATTGCACCAAATTTCTGTTCATGACAGCAACAATACGAGGAAAAGAATATACGGCGAAGGGTTTATGATGCCTTGAATGTTCTTATGGCCATGGATATAATATCAAAGGACAAAAAAGAAATACAATGGAAAGGGTTGCCTCGCACTAGCTTGGGAGATATTGAACAACTGAAGGTTTGCATTTTTTTGTGAATGGGTTTAAGATTACTCAACCTTTTAAAATAGTTTCATCTGCGAAATCCTTTTTCCTTTACAAAATGCAGGTTGAGCGTGTTGCCTTAAAAAATAGAGTTGAAAAAAAATCTGCTTACTTTAGGGAATTGCAAGAACAAGTAAGTCATATATCTTTAATATGTATATATTTATGGTTGCCATGCTTTCTTTTTGCGATATATTTCTTTTCTCTGATGTATTTTTAAATTCTTGTAATGAGAAATAGCTAGTACCCACTTAAATGGTCTGGTGGTAGTGCAGCGTGCCTACCACCCAGAAGACCAGGGTTCAAATCCTCCCTTGTGGGGGTTGCGTTAGGTAGTCGACAATCAACGTAAAAAAGTTGAATCTTTCAACGTGAATTTGAGCAAGAATCCATGTAGCCGACCTACTTATAGTGGGAGAAGACATTGCCATTACAATGAGAAACCACTACATGGCTGAATGTTTCATGAAAAAAATGATTCCCTAAGAGCTTATCTATAAAAAATAGTATCCAAGTGACATGCTATATTGGGGAACACTTTTGCAATTTGAGGAGGCCCTTCTCGCAATAGAAAGTTGTGTACATGATTGCCAGGTGGATAATGCTGCCTTTTAGAATCTAGACGTGGTTTTGTTCAAATTCTCAACTTATGGCTCCATATTGCTTAAATGGTCGTAATACTCAAGGGTTCCAAAGACGCAGAGAAAATATTGTAGTCCACAAATTTTCAATGGAACGGTATCATACTGAGCATTAAGATCGGTTGCTGGAATAGTACCTCATTACCTTGATGAATTTTGATTTTGATTCTTCATGGTCTTTTTAAGGATGTCATGCATATTGCGGAAAGAAATAAGTTGATTGATTATTCAGGGGACCATAGGGCTCTCTTAACATAGAAAGGAGAAAATGCCCGCCTCGAAAGTGGAAGGAGAGGCAATAATACCAAGACAAGAAAATAGGTTGAAATAATCCCATAAAACAAACGAAAAAACCTGGCAAGCAAATCCATGCCTTCACCAGGATCCGCGCAACCCACTTTTGCGAGAAGAGCCTTATTTTTCTTTTTTAGGGGAAGTGCACCAAAACCCCCATTCTTAATCGGTTGAGTTACCATCTCCCCCTCCACCAATGGAATGCCTAATGCTTCCTTCCGTGAAGGCAAATAATCGCTGCAACAACGATTCAAGCACCTGACAGCCTTGAAGAAGATTGGAATAGCTGAATGGACAACTTTCACAAGCTCCAGACAAAATAGTCTTGAAAGACAAGATGCCTTCTGTTACCCTACAAACATCGTGGGGCATGTTGTGCTTGGTCTAACATGCCTACTATGTTTGTCCTATCCTACTACAAAAAGTACTTTACGTCTTTCTTCTTTTATACAAAGACAATTGGAACCCATTAACGTGGTAGTTGGATTGACTGGTCCGACAACTTTGCCATGATCTCCTCAAGTCACTTCTAGTCTAGAAGAAGCAGCAATAGTAATGGTTAGTGACTAATACTTTACATCGTTGAGTAACACTGAGGCGATTGAGCTTGATGTATGCATTCTTTCAAGGTTCTCGTCGAGGTACCCCTTCTATTTGGCTGCGAGAGAACGAGAGAGAGAGAGAGATAGGGATGGGAGAGGGCTCCCTATGGCGAGGTTGTTCTCGAATGATGTTCTCCTCCCGTCGGAGGTAGATATATTTAGGGACGTGTACGTCCCCTCGCCAAGTCCGCCCCCTCCCCCACGCCCAGCAGTTACGGTCTTCCCCAAGACCCGGCCACGCCGCAACCGCCGGAGGCGGTTGTTTGACCACGCCGATCACGGACGCGATTAAGAGTACATAATGTGGTGAGTGTCATGACTCAATGTATTTAGGAATGCCATAACCACCAGCTCTTTTTGAGTCATCTTCCGCGCCTTGCACTTGCAAACATGCCTTAGAGAATTGTACTTCTCATTCATTGCTTTTAGGAGTGTGCAATACTGTGAGATTGTTCTAGGTCTCGCATGCTGTGCCGGTGGATTACGGATGTAGAAGAGAACTCTAACGGTGAAAAATAATATCGACAGCAGAAAATATTTGGTGAAAGAAATTAGAGGGTGGAAGATGAGAAGACGCATCGGTTGCACGAGATTTGGGAGGAGAAACACGGAGATCGCATGGAGAAAGAAGAGAGAGGGAGAGCGATAAATGAGATAAATTGTAATTTAATGTCTACTTCAATTATCTAAAACATTGGACTACCATCCCGTTTATATAGGAGGGGTGGAATCATAGAAATAGAAAGAAAATAAATTTAACTCCTAAATTTTCCGTAACTAACTAACTAATTGATTTAACAAACTAATTTATTTGGGGATCATAGACGATCTTATTTAAATAAAAATAAAATTTCAACAGATTCTATTAGCTGTAAATAAAATTAACTTGATTCTAATTAACGGACGGAAAAGTAAAACCATAATTTGAAATCCTAATTTAGTAACAGAAATTTGACGGATGAAAAATCCTAATTGAGTTCCATTTTGTCATTTCACGCTGCATCAACTCTCTGCCTCTTCGAAAAACTCATCTCCTAATGAGTTGATTATTGCATTATTCAACTTGCTAAATTTGTGTAACCACTTTGAAATTCCAAAACTTCTATCTGAAGTCCAGAATATCTGGGTTTTGATACAAATTCCCTGATGTGGGGAGAGTAGTGTCATCGAGCCATTTCTTGGGCAAGTCATTACAAAGTTCTGGGGGTATTTGAAAATTGAAGAGGCCAAGATTATGCAATTATTTATAATCTGAATGGTGACCATAGTATTTGTTGTCATTTCCACCTTAGAGGCCTTCCCTTGAATTTTTCAGAAGGTTCTGTATCCTACATTCTGAAAAGATAGTTGCAGCTTATTTTTTCTGGAGGCTGATCTGAAATTTCTCGTTGTAGGGGCCTTTCGGTAAATGTTCAAAATAATAAGGGTCCTCTGCATTATACTTGGAATACGCATGCACCATAAAACCTGTAAACAATCCGTTCCAGTAGCTTCTTTCCAGAGGATATTAATGAGATGGGTGCCAATATAATATTTGCATACAATGGAAAGTGAGACATTTTCCTGGGAGTGCATCCCCTGGGAAATAATGTCCAGAATTGGCATGCCTGTAAAAATTAAGGGGCATAATATCGGCAAACCGTTTGCTGCACCCCTACGTGGCAAGAGCCGCATCAAAATGTTTGCCACCGAGTCTACGTGGCAGCGCAACCACATGCATGGCGAACGGTTTGCCGCTTCAATGATATGCGTGGCAAACCATTTGCCGGCTTGGCTCCTCTCCCGCCCAAAATTCTTTTACTGATGTTTTTATTATGTTGTAATTGTTATTCATACATTAATTATGTTGTTATCATTAGAATTACATATTTAATAAATGCTGCATGTATTTTCTTATGTATTATGTATTTTTCATTAATTCAATGTTTTTATGTGTTTGTTCATTTATTATGTATATGTCCAATGAATTTGTTCACTTATTATGCATTTGATCATTTTTTATGTATTGTTCATTTTGTTTATTTCTTTATTTGTTCTAAATGGTGGTGCCGTGTGGAGGGTGATTGTGCCATTGCTAGAATGTCAATGGTGCGGCTTGTGTAGTGGTGGTTGTTGGGAGGTGGGGGGTGATGAAGCTCGAACGTGACAATGCATGTAGTGGGCAAGGGATGGTGGTCCAAGACACCAGTCTAGGTCTGCTGCTTGATATGATGCGGAACATAATACTTTGATGTATCGAATAGTGTGATGTAGGCCTAGTTATATACACAGAGAGGATAGGGCCAGGCTACCCAAACAAAAGTAAGAGAAACTCGCCCCTAGCAGTCAAATTTTTATCCTAATGTTTGCACAGAATCCTAATGCTCACACATAAACACACTTGATGTGGTAAAGCCAATTTATGCACACCCTACTGATGCCTATTTGAGTACTGTATGCAAATTCTCTTTTCTCTTTTAGAAACAACCTAGGAACCAGGGCTGTTTAGTAAAAAGAAATTTTAATGATGAAGTCTATAGTGATGCAGATTGGATGATCGTCATTCTACCTTCATTTACTCTAATTTCTTGTTACAGAATTTTGTAATATGAAGAACCGAGAAGCGGGCTATGTTTTCAGTATTAAAAGATGAAGCATTATTACTGTGCAATGGCACTTGACGTGATAGATATGTTGCACACTTCTAGTAGAATGGCATTAGCTTGCCTTCCTTCCATCAGATCTAAGTCCTTGTTCGCCCCCGTGTTTATCAAATATTTTCACACGATGCAAAATAAGAGGAATGTGGGGGTAAGTCGGGCATAATTGGCATCATGTTCAACTTGAGGGTGTGTTCAACATTGTAAAAGTCAAAGGATCTTGGTTATGGATCTATTTAACCCCTACCTATATAAACTGCTAATACCCTATCTTTGTTTCATATGAGAGAGATAAATCTAGCTACCTGTTCTACCCCCCTCCACACCCCCCACACACAAACACACACAAGAGGGTTTCTGATGCGTTTATGCTGTACCACTCACATTTCTTGTTCTTCAAGGTTTTTGTTGAATAAGAGTGCCGCTATCGATATTGTGTGTCCTTTTAGAGAACATAAATGGGAGCTGAAGGGTCATAAAGTCAATCTAGAATTCTTTTGCCTTCTTACAATGAAACAGCTATTAAAATCAGCTTTGTACTGTAGGTTGTTATAATTCTTTTCTTTGGTATATTTCTTTTCAGCATATTGGTCTGCAGAATCTTGTGAAGCGGAATGAGAAACTTCACAATGAAGGGCATGTTCCTTCAGGAGGCGTTGCTCTACCTTTCATTCTCATTCAGGTAACGTCTCTATTACCATTCAAGTTTTTTACCTTGCAAGTTTAGAAAATGATCATACTTTAGGCATGAAAAGTTGCTACATGCAATATGCTGTTTTGCACTTCTTACTTGTCTTTTTACTTGTCATTTCATGCTATATTTAAATCAATAAGAAGTTTTGTAAGACCTCTTTTTTCTTAACAGCAAGTAACTTCGAGCTTCAAAAAAAAACAGCAACTTGCAATTGAGTCTTGGTTGATGTGATCTTGCTATTCTATCGCTTAAATAAATGACCTCTATGTCATTTCAGGAAATATCATACATTATTTCTCCAGATTTTGGTTATCGGGGTTTTAGTTTTCTATGATATATTGAGCAAGGGCCAAGTAAAGTGGGCATTCTGAAATCATAATAATCAATGAATTATTTCTTGAACTGATTAAATAAATTAGCTATTTTTTTACAGCAGTTTACCATCTGATGGATTTTATGATACAATAATGCAAACCATATAGACATTCCAAATTGTTTGCTATATCAGTATCAAAAGGAGATATTATCTCTATATAGATATTCCAAATTGTTTGCTATATTACTATCAAAAGGGGAAATTATCTCTTTGAGAAAATAACGATCTCAATTAATTACAATGTTCCACAAAGTATCTTCTTAGAGATAATTGAGCTCCTTCTGGAGGTAGATGGTCTTTCATATGGGTGTAGCCACAGAGCTTAGATGGATGACACCTTCTCTGTTAAAAAAGAATACATGGACTATCTTCTCCATATGTTTTCGACTGGGGTGATCTATCAAGTCTGATAGCTGATCTAGAAATTCAAGATGCCACTTCAAGTTAAGTTATTTATTTGGCTTCTAAGGCATTGTCGGGTTATCTCTTATTCACATGTCCTGATCTAAGGAGGTTTTGCTCAAGTTGTTATTGGATCAACTAAATTTGTATAGTGTAGAGGAATTCTGGATCTTTGTCAGATCTATGTGCTCAACTTGAAGGAAGGATGCCAGCAAGTTCTAAAAAACTGGACCAAACATCAAACCAGGTATATATTGGTTTTGGGTTTTTATGGTTGGACCAGTGAGACCGATCGATAACCCACTTCAATCATCTGTTGGTAGAGCAGTGTGCCTACCATCCAAAGGACCAGAGTTCAACACCCTACGTATTTACCTGTTAAAAAATGAGGCCGATCAAACCAGTCATGATGTCAGCAATTCATAAAAATCAAAAAAAAATGAACTTGTGTATTGTTGGTTTGGTTTGTATGGTTCAATTGGGTCGAATCGAGTTAGATGAGTATTTCATACAAATATTTATGAACAATGTTGCATCATATATTTGAAAATTTACTCTTTTATCCTTCCAAGTTTTTTCAAGAATACTTATGCCCCTATATTTTTATAATTACATGTGTGCTCGTATATTTTTACAAAGTTCATAGTAGTGGCCATTTGTTAGTACATTGATGCTCCTATATCGTACCAACATAAGGACAATATTGTGATATTTTTAAGAATATAGGGGCACACGTCTAATTGCAAAAAAGCTATGGGTATAAATGTTATAGAAAAATCTGAAAGAGTATAATAAATATATTTTGTCAAGTTCATGTAAATACATATATATGTGATGTTTAAAATCAACAAAATTTAAAACTATTCAAATTCTAACTAATGACAAGTGTTAATTTACCGCTTCTCATAATGACCATGACAACTTCTACTTTACGTAGAGGCAACTTTTGTTGTTGTTGGAAGGGGGCAAACTCATGTACAATGAGGGAAGAAAGAGACGATAATCGCAAGTGAGGAAGGGGGAGGCAATATTGGGTCATAGGCACACATGTAAGGAGAAAAGAAAGTAGTACCATACTGTGGTTTAGAATGAAACTAGATTATGAATAGATTTAATGAATTTGCATTTTATTAAATAATTAGAAATTAATTTGGTTAAAAATGGATGGTTGAACATGTGGTTTAGTTCAATTGGTTCAACCGGGTCAAGCGGTCCAATCAGGTTTTGATCGTTTTTTATCTTTTTGACTAAAAATCGATTGGTTGGACCATTTTTCCTCTGGTTTTTGGTTTAATTGGTTTAACCGACCGGTTTGATTCAGGTCGATTTTCAAAACCTTGGATGCAAGTGAGCAGATTCACTTCTATGAGCAATTTAGGTGGCAAGCAATGAGGTGATCTTTCTCAAGAGAGATACTATGTAGAGTATTGGCACCATTTGGCTAATGTAGCCAGTGACATATTTTTTATTTTGAATTTATTCCTATTTTAGATATTTCTATTTGTATCCCTTCTATGTTTAGGAGTCATGTTGAGGGTTATTATGTACTTCCCATCCGTGGGGCTTTAGGGTTTCATACTCTATAAGAAACCTACCCTTTGAGTAAAATTGATTACATAGGTTCTCTATTTTTTCTTCACATGGTATCAAAATAACAATCTTAGACTAGAGTTTATGCCCGAAAACCCTACAGCCACCGCTAGCCTCGATGTCACCACCCCTCGTTGTGCATGCTACCCGAGCGACAACCCATCGTTGCTACTGTCGTCACCCACTAAGGTGCAACAATGCTCCCCAGAGATGCCTTTACTATACTAGCAGCTCGAGAACAATGCCCCAAGTGTTGCCACTACCCTAGCAGCTCATCACCCCATGTCGATGCATCACCGCGATAGCCATACTGTTGCCACCCTTGCCCTTCCACCATGATAGCCTCATCGTCTCCGTACCTCCTCGACATGCATGCAATCCAACAACTTCTATTGTTATTATCTTCAACGATTTTACCATTGCTATTTCTAATGCTTCAGTAAATTATCTTTAACAATTTTACAACCGAGATGTTTTGAATTCCTGGGACTCGGAAAAAGCCTCAAGCTCTTTTTTTGCATTCCAGTATAGTGGCACCACTCTGTAGAAGCTTTTGTCTTCGCATCGTACTTTCAACGAGGTGCTGCTTGCGGAAGGGGTCTTGTAAAAGTAGGCTTTATCATATTTTCGGGCATCGGTTGCGGGCTGTTCTGATCCTTCGACATTAGAGAAAGGCTTTTTGGATACTCGCGAAGCTTATTCGGACAAGGCCCGACTCTTTCTGCTTCGGATTTGCTGGTGGATTCAACACTTCAGGGAACCCTTTCGGGTAGACCCGACTACAACATTTCACTCTCTTTCTCAGGGGAGTAGTTGCGAGCGGATCTTCACTCATTTTTTGGATCCCCCCACCCTTCGAATGCAATTAGAAACCTCCTGGGTTTGGTCACGAAGTTGTTAAGCTCGATCTTTCCTTTTCAGAGCACTGTGGGGGGAATCAATCCCTCATCGCATGTGGATTCTGTCCCTACACCAAGATGTCAAGCATCCGATCATCATGTCCACAAACTCATTCATGATATGCAGTTTCCGTCTCTGAGGGTTAGTAGGAGATTGTTAGCCATGTGAGCTCAAGGCAATTGTTATTGTAATGTTTGATATATTAATAAAAGTTATTGCTAAGATTAAATGAATGAATGCACTATAAGGTCCCTTAATACAATGAGGATTATGTACCATGGTCATCTTAATGATCATACAGTTATTGATTCAATTGTTGAATGATTGAGGTTGGTGCTTGGATGAATATCTAAGGAGTTAGATTGAGGACCCATCAAACACCGTCAAATGATTATTAAGAGATGATATCTAGCTTGAGAAGGAGATAGCAATCATTCTCTATATGATGATATCTGAAAAACCTCTTAATGCATGTCCTCTGCATAAGAATAGAGATTCGGAGGTGTCAGATAAGTTAGTTAAAAGGGTTGACTTAACGAGATCGAGATAACCAAGTCCTTTGTCGTATGTTGTCGCGATATAGGTATGCATCATCTGACCGGAGACAAATGTATTGCTATATGTATGAGTATGTACATTTGGCAGACCGATATGCTGATGGCCTAATCAAGGTCTATACACCGACAAGTTGGTGTGCATACAAGGGCATTTGAGTAATACGATTTCTTAAAGGGATCATACAGGTTCATGTGTGAATCAGAAGACATGAGCTCACTCATGAGATATTGGGATCAATCAAATTCCATGCATAGTCATCTTGCTTTGGAAACATGATAAGAATTTGTAAGTATGATATGTGCTTTTGGAAAGCATATGATCAATACCAACTCCCAATGACCGATTGACAAACTTAGTGATAAAATCCTGAAGATAACAATGTAAAATTGATCTTTATCTTCATGTTTATTCTTTGTCTTCCAGTATGCTGGATGTACAAATATTATGAATACATGAGGGTGATGCGATCATAAAGGATTATATAACCATGACGCTTCCATTCTGAGGGAGTAATGAAATAGGTTTGGATTTTAGTGACTCCTCTCAGTAGAGAAGTGATCTGATCTTAGTCTAAATGTTGGACATTGATCTGAATGTGATTCATATGAAATGAGAAGATTAGATCTATGGACTTGATTTAATCAAGCATCTATGAGAGGTCTCCGAGATCTGGATTTGAGATATGATCTCAATATCCAAGTCACTATACATGGAACATACGATTGTTATGTCCTTATCTCCAAGCATCTGCGGAGAAAGCGCATTATTCTTAAAGAGTTCACGAATAATTCCATTGATAAATGTATATTCAAGCATTGAGAAATTGATAATTAAATGAGATTTAATTATCATGAGTAATGTCAATTTAATTCATATTATTTAGATGCATGAGAATGATGATCCATTATAATTAAATGTCATTTAATTATCATGGATATGAATAATGTGGATAGTATTGTTCATATTAATCATATATATTATAAATGTGATTTATAATATATAAGAGAGATCTATTTGTAAATAACATTTACAATTTAAATATTGAAGTGAATTGGAGTCATAATGGATAATTAATTGGAAATGTAATTTACACTTATTTTGGATTCTGAATGTGATTCACAATTTTCCAATGACATGATTGAAATTGTCCCAAAATAATTTAGAATTTTTTTGTAAAATAATTTACAACAAAAGTTGTTGTAAATAATTAAATGATAATGTGAGATACACATTCTCACATTGTTGGAAAAGAGACTCCCCCTCCATATAGGGAGGGTGGACAGCCACCCTTAAGTCCTAATTCAAGGTGGTAGTGTCCCCCCTTCATATTAAGAAGGAGCTTGCTTCCTTTCCTAATCCTTTAATACCTCATTGATTTGATTGAATTAATTTGTATTGATAATTATTCAATATATTAAATTAAGTTAATTGTTGTTGTGCTTTTACAACAAAATCATGAGCATTGAAAGAAACACAAATCAATCTTCACCATTGGATTTGTATTGTCCATAGATTGAGATCCATGTACTCCCAAAATATTATAAAAGAAGAGGTAACCCTAGCTCTTCTTTTACAACAAATTATTCGCAAGCTCTCTCTCCTTCTCATCATCATACATGCCCTCCTCTCTCTCTCTCTCTCTCTCTCTCGAAGTGACCATCCCCTTTGTGACCTATAGAGAATCGCCATCGTCGCTATGTCGTCGTGCTGCCACTTCGACCGCTCATGGATCTTCGTCTTCCCGATGCCTCTGGTACGCGAAGAAGACCTTTGATTTTGTGTGACGGAATTAGGAGATCCGCCGCTTCAATTCACGTCTTGGATTGCGAGAAGGACGCGTTTCATCAACGCGCTTGCAAGCGTCTCCTCCGTCGGGTCGGACTTGAGACATGCGGTCTCTTCGTTTAGAGACTTCGATCGCAACCACGCTTCAAGAGGTATTCCGATATCTATTTTGTGGTTTAGATGAAATAATTCGAGAAGTGTTCATGGATCATATGGTTTCACCACTATTTTTTTAAATTTCAATGCCTCGAGCAACTAGTGCGACTAGTCGTTCATGATCGCCTATGATGCGATTTTCATGCTTCCGTGATGCGCTTAAGATTCTTTTCCTAACCTTCAGAGGGTATTTAATTTGGCGACTCTAGGTCCAAGAGTCTACAATGTCTGATCACAAAAGGTGGAGGGAAGTTGAAGCCAGTCGCGAAAATTGTGAGTTAAAGGTCTTCAAGGGGCAGCAAATGTGATCATTGAACCGTTGCTATGAGGGTCTCGAAGGAGACCTTAGGGGTAAATGAGATCAAGAAAATGTAGATCCATCTCCATGGAAAGGTGGATGGTTGTGTGGGAGTTTAGTTGGGGGGCACCTCCTTTGTTTCACACTGAAATGTGTCACATGGAATGTTAGAGGGTTGGAGAAACTTGAGAAACAGACTGTGGTTGAGGAGTGTCTAAGGTCTTAGAAAGTTGATGTCGTATACATTTAGGAAACAAAGGTCGAAAGATGGGATGGCACATTGTGGAGATCAATTTTGGATACTCGTCCCGTATTCATGTTATTGGTTTGATAAGGACCGGTAATGGTTTGATTATTGGTTTAAGAGGCAACACTTTTCATCTAGAAGAGGAGTTTGTAGGTAGCTCGCATGATCTCGATCATCCTCATGAAGGTTGATATGGTGTACTGTTGTTGGTTTCGAACGTCTATAATTTTATGGCAGGGCTTTAGGATGGTATGGGGTTGATCGTGTGACATACTCAGCCGTTCCTTTTGATAATGACCAAAACTTCAATGTCAATATATTAGCGGATGATAGGCCTCGAGCCAGGGGCAATATCTTGGGCATGGCGAGTCTGTCACTATCACTGGTGAGATGTGCTTGAAGGTGTTGGATGCTTCCAACTATAAATATAACTGGCAGAATACATCCTCTCATTCTATGCTTGATCGTTTCCTTATCTCAGTTGAACTCTTAAAGCAGTTCCATACTTCCATCTCGATTTGGTTTGTGCTTTGCTTCGATTGTGGTCTAATCATAGTCCTTTATGTTGGGACTCTAGAGAAGAGTGCCATCCCCACATGTTCTTCAGTTTTGAACGTTCTTGCTTGCCGGAAAATAGTTTTTGGGAGATACTGGCTGATTTTTGGGGGCAATTGGCAAGAGAATGGCTCAGAACAAAACATTTGTGTGGAATCTTTTTGCTTTGAGGAAATAACTTTCTTCTTTTTGTAGGGGGTTTATTTGGCAACAGGAGGAGCGGCAGGAATATGCCCATGATGAGATTGTCAGGCTTGATGGCTTAGAAGATTGCCATGATTTATGCATGGAGGAGTTGTAGTGTAGATAACAGATTGTTGAAGAGGAGGATAAGAAACATGAGGTTGAGTGGCTACAGAGTTCATGTCGAAAGTGGTTCCATGAGAGGGACAACAATATTAGCTTTTGTGGCTAGCTGGCATTCATCGAAGAAATCATACACATTCCCTCCTGGTGGAGGAGCATTTTGGTGGGGAGTAGGAGATTGATGTTGCGGTGGATGGACATTTTCATATGCTCAACATGCAGGTGGGACCTAGTCGGGCTGGTGGTTGTACTTTGGCATGTTTAGGGAGTTCCTTGATCAGGCTGAGGGTTTGGTACATCCATTTGGGCTGCAAGAGGTTCATAATGTAGGCTCTGATCTGAAGCAGACGCTTTCCCGAACTTTATGAATGTCTGGTCCTTTCCTTTCCAGAATTTTGGGATTTGGTTAAGGATGACTTGATGTCTG
Source organism: Ottelia alismoides (assembly GCA_037367405.1). Lineage (NCBI taxonomy): Eukaryota > Viridiplantae > Streptophyta > Magnoliopsida > Alismatales > Hydrocharitaceae > Ottelia > Ottelia alismoides. The sequence continues at coordinate 180,812 of JAZKJV010008321.1, read as the reverse complement.
ATCCTTTCCTTTCCATGCTGGAGGCAAGGTTTGAAAAACGAAAAGTGGAACGAGATGTTTTCCTCAGAATCGAGGCAAGGTGCATCCTCGAGGCAGTCAAGACGTAAGTCTTAGTTTATATAGAAAAATACGTATAAAATTATAATTATATATATGTCAATATAATTGTATATTCTCTGCCCAACACATAATATTTAACACTATAAGATATAATGAAATAACAGAGATAAGAACCCCAAAATAGAACATAGAACAACATCACATCCCTTTCTACACATTTTCATCCAATCAAAGAGGAATTCATTGTCTATAAGTATTGTAAAAGAACTAAACAATACATATCTGTATTTGAAATATTATTGTAATTAAAAGTACAATTAAATATATGTCAAAGAAATTTATGTTATGTGTCTAACATATAATATATGACCGCATGAGAAATCATGAATCCTATCTATTTCGAGCAAATCTTTGAAATATTGTTGTAATTAAAAGTACGATGTAATATATGTCGAAGAAATTTATGTTATGCGTCTAACATATAATACATGGCAGCATGAGAAATTGTGAACCATATCCATTTCGTTTTGCTTGATATATTGAAAATCTTGTTAGTTTACAAGTATTGTTTGATTTGAATTTTATGAATTCATTCATTAAGAGTGAAATAGTAAGAGTTTGCCAAAGTAATTGGACACATTAATTGTAAGTATGAAGTTATGGGCACGAAAGAAATATCATATTTAAGCATTCATCTTGTATAATCATTATCCTAAACAAAAATATATTTATAAGCTTTTCAAACTACCAAGTAAACCATTAAAATCATAAAAAATACTTCAAAAAAACAAAAACGCCTAACAAAATGCCTCAACTGCCTTGAGGTGTTCTGCTTCGAGGCGCCTCGACCACCTGAGGTGCACACCTCACAATATTGGACTAAGGCATACATCTTGAGGCTAAATAGGACTGCCTCACCTCAAGGCTTGCGCCTAAACTGCCTCGAGGTTAGTCTTTTCAAACCATGGCTGGAGGAGTATTGGATGGGAACCATGGTTATAAGAGGTGGAACATTCTCTTATCTTTTTACTGTCTAAATAAGATGTGATGGAGAAGATTGAGGATTTGAGGACTATTACATAATTTAATTCCGCTTACCTCATCGTGGCGAAATTGCTTGCTAATAGGCTTCTTGGTATTTTAGGACCTATTATCGCCATAGTTCAATCGGCTTTTGTTTTGAGGCGACATTTGATGGATATTGCGTTAATGGCTCCTGAAATCATTACAAATTGGAGGTGGTGAAATTGTGTTGATCTCAGAAGCCATTACCACACTGTCCATTGGAGGTTGACTCAAAACAACACTTTGGCTACCTCCAAATTGTGATGGGTAATTGAATCTCTTTAAAGATGCAATTACACTAGTCTCATGTTTAGTCCCATACCGACTATCGATGGGATTTTGGTATGTTGTGGGACTATTATATAGAATCCCACACACTCAGTTGTAATCTTTGAGAAACTTAATAGAGTATCCAACATTTTGTAGCATTCTCACGTGGTTCCATCCCGTTCCTTACAGAGTAGGGTTCGATATAAAATCAAGTCTTGTTCTTTTTGTTCTTGATTTACTTATGCATTCTATTTTCAACAAAGTTGGTTTCTCTAAAGCCTATGATTTTGTGGACAACAAATTTATTTGTTCACTTTTTATCATCATAGCTTTCCTTAGCAACAGATCACTTGGATGCAACGACACATTACAACTGCATCAAGTTTGGCTTTGATTAATAGTCGTTCATATGGGGGATTCTTTCAACTCCTAAGTGGGGATTACATTGGGTTATCCTCTTGCTTCGTCATTGTTTGTGCTAATTGTCATAACTTTATCAGTGATGGTGCATGCAGTTTGGGGTATTTTTTAGGATTCACTCATGAGGTCATCTTGATTATTGTTCTTTATTAGCAGATAAAACAATCTTTTTTAAGGAGTGTCTATTGAGGCACACGAGATCTTGATAATGCTAGATATTTTTGGAGACATTTCCAGGTTACGTGTCAACATTTACAAATCGACGTTTGTCCGTTTTGACTTGTCTGATGAGGAGATTGGTGCATGTGAGGTCGTTGAGGCCTGTTCGGGCCTGCCTATCCATTATTTTGGATTTTTATTGGTCGGTGGTGGGCTTCATCAATCAGATTAGTTACCTTTGGTGGTTAAGTTTAAGTATAAACTTGCACGATGGAGAGCTTGATATCTACCTCATGGCATTCGTCTGTTGCTTCTTAAGTTATTTCCTTTGTCTTCTTGACCGCTTCTTGTGGGAATTTGTTCTTACCTTGAGTCCTTATGTGGCACTTCTTCTGGATTAGTGATAGGGAGTTTTTGCTACTCTTGTTACTTGGTAGGAGGTTGGTTTACTTGTTCAGAATGGCAGCTTGGGAGTGTTGCGTGTGAAGTAAACGAATAAAGCTATCATGTCTAAGAGGGTGATGCTCATCTAGGTAAGCGGTGAAGACCTCATTTGCAAATTATTGAGGTACAGGATTAGCTTCCTGGGCACACTTCCTCAGAGATCTTTTAGCGAGAGCCAGACCTAACTCACTATTGACTGGAGTTCTTACCATGGACTAATGATTAAGAAGAATGTCGTATTTAATGAGTCCGACATTTTATCTTGAGTTTCGTTGTTCATTCTTATGAGGTAGATGCAGATGTGAGTACCGAGAAGCATGTGACTCTCTCTAAGCTCTAAATTTGGAAAGGTGGTCATCCAGGTTTTTGTTTTGTCTCTATGTTAATATCCTGGAGAAGAAGAATCCAATGGGCTAGTCTTTCTTAGGTGCCTTTCTTGGCCATGATGTGTCTGACAATTGTGTGCAGCCACATCATGAATATTCGTTCGACTCAGAAGAAGAAAAAGGAAAGTATAACATGTAATGATGAGGAGTACATTGTACAGATGAAGGCATAGGTTGATCATGCTACCTTCTATATATGCAGATTCAACAAGAGAGCCGGGCAGTTTTAAAAAGTTATTTAATCATAGTATCCTACAGATTAGTTTGCAGTGATGACCTAGTAGATATTTTTTTTGTAAAATTCAGATATGAGTTCTTGTTTCTCCACCACATGGACAAATGGTCATTGACTGCAAGTGGATCTATAAAAAGAAAGAAGGCATCTCTGAAGCTGTTGATGCGAGATACGAAGCAAGGCTAGTTGCCAAAAGCTTTAGCCATGTAGAATGTATTGACTACAATGATATCTTCTCACATATTATAAAGTACACCTTCATTCGAGCTCTTCTAACGATTGGTGTTTCGAATGATATGGAGTTGGAGTAGTGAGATGTGAAACAACCTTCTTACATTGAGAACTTTAAGAGTATATATACATGCATCAATCCTAAAGGTTTTGCAGTACTGGGAAATGAAGATTAGGTATGCTTGCTAAAGAAATCTCTTTGGATTCAAGCGGTCCCTCAAACAATACTAGAAACGCTTCAGATAATTTATGGTTGCATAATTGTTTAGGAACAATTACGATGTTTGTGTCTACTTTATACACTTATATAATGACTCCATTATTTTCTACTAAGTTATGTTGGTATATGTTGATAGGATATGGAAACAGATATGAAGTAAATAGGTTGAAGACATTACTTAGGAGAGAATTCGAGATGAAAGATCTTGGTGTAGCCAAGAAGATACTTGGCATGGAAATATGTAAAGTTCGCAAGGCTAGGAAGTTGTGTTTGAGCCAGAATAGCTACTTGTAAAAGATTTTTGGAACATTTTGGTGTGATTGATATCAAACGGTGAAGATTCCAGTTGGCTCTCATTTCAAATTGTTGACAGAGTTGTCTTCGCAAATAAAGGATAAGCTTGAATATATGCCACGAGTTCCTTACACTAGTGCTGTTCGGAGTATCATGTATGACATGATATGCACTCGCTTAGACACCATCCATGTAGTTATTGTTGTCAGTAGTTATATGTTAAATCCGAGAAATGGGCATTGGCTTGCTTTGAAGTGGATTTTGAGGTACTTGCGGGGTATCGTTGGTTGTCTCGGGTTTCAAGAAGAGTAAGGATGGATTAGCTGGCTTTATTGACGACTATATGACAGTGACAAAAGATGATCCATGACAAGCTATGTATTTAGTATTGATAAATGCATACTTCCTTAGAAGTAACTTTGCAGCACATCGTGATATTATCCACCACAAAAGCAGAATACATGGAGGTAATGGAAGGAATCAAGGAAGCAAATTGGTTAAGAAAATGACTTGACGATCTTAATCCTGGTTAGAAGACCATCATCATTAAGGATGCAAACGGATGTGAATATATTCGTACTGATCCGTTATCGTAGTCGTTTTATACATATTTTGACATTCGTATTCGTTTTAAAATGAACACGGATATGGACATCACTTTGACATTCGCTAATATTCACATTCGTATTCGTATATTCGTTATCATGCATGAGTATAGTAATATATTTATTTATAACCGTGGGTAACAATATTGTATGATTGCATTCACCATTATTGATATAATTGTTACGAAATTACTATATCTGGTATATCCATTTTATGTGTAAATCATCCTAAACATGTATATTTTAGTTAATCTATTAAACATTTCTGTTGTTATTCGTATTCGATTCGTATTCGTTTTACATTCGCATTCGTTTTTAAGGATATGGTAACACATTTTTCACATCCGTCAATATTCATATCTGCATTCGTATTCGTATTTTAAAATGGATAAGGATATGATTATACCTGTATTCGTATCCGTACTCGACTGTTTTCATCCCTAATCGTAATCCACTGTGCTAGCCAGAGTGTCGTATATCTAACAAAGGACCAGATGCACCATGAAAGAACAAAACACATTGATGCCTGCTACCACTTAATTAGAGAAGTAGTCTCGACTAGAAACATCCATATGAAGAAGATTACTATAGCTCCCGACATGTATGATGACCAATGCAGTCCTACTAACCAAGTTCACAACCTATATGAATTTGGTTAGTCTATCTACAGTGTAAGGGCCTTGTTTGGTTGGGGCAGGGAGGGAGGGTTTTCTGGCTACTTCTAGGTGGGATTCAACTCAAGGTAGAGACTTGTTGAGATATGCCTTGAAAACTCAATCCGACTAGGACTTGACATATTTTGTAAATAGATCTTGATCAACCATGGTAATGGCCCACATGGGTGCGGGGGTAGATCCCCTTCGGTTTAGATTTTTGGATTCGATTATGGATTTGTTTATGGTATATTTGAATATATTTTTAGGATAAGGCGTGTGTAATCTAAAAGTCTACTTAAGGGAGAGCATCGTCTCCTGGTATTTCCATATCATGTACGTCGGTTCTCTGTATGGTGAGATCTCTATTTGCCTATAGTTTTTTCCTCATTATCTTGATGGGGGTTTTCCACGTAAATCATTATCTTCTGCATATGATTCTTTATGGATTGCTTGTTTTCTTATAACATTTTCCCAATAATCTTAAGAAAACAACCAAGATAAGCTCGTGGAGAAATGAAATATCTAATTTATTTTATCTTTCATAAAAGCACATGTCTCTTCTTATTTCATTAGCTTCTAAGGACCGCTTCCTATTTGATCGTAGAGAAATTCGAAACGGGAGGAAAATTCGTCTGGGCGATTCTTGTGGAAAGTTATTCCATGTGACCTCCAGGCAAACATATATTTTGTTAAGTATGGTGAGAAAGTCGTGAACTCAGGGAGTCGTGGTTTGAAGTCACCGCTCCCATCAAGGGAAACCGTGATTTGAAGTCACATCTAGAGCTTAAATATAACCCCAGCCACGACCCTCCCCCACACCCACACGAATAGAACTCCCTCCAAGCCGCCAGCTTCTGCTCTTGCTCCTCCGCCTCCTCAGAGCCGTTGGTCGAAACCACTGCCTTGGTCGCTTTGACCATCTCCTCCATCACCGCCCTTTTCTACATCCACTCCCGTAGGTGGCTCCTCATCTATTGGGTTGTTGTCTTCCTCCAATATGAGTATACCCTAATCACATTTGTTTGCAATCGTAGTTTTTTTATTTTTGTTTTGTGTGTCACATGTTAGAGTCTATTGTTACGTGTGGTGTATCTAAAGTAGTGTATTCTTCATGTGTAATGTTAATTGTTCTCATTTTTTGAAGAAAGTCGAAGTCATGGAAGTAATGTTCTTGTACCATGTTGGTGGGAAGGTAGTCAGGGATAGAAAAGAAGTCAGATATGAGGGAGTTCGGGTGAAACCCATAAGAATCAGGATGGGTTTGACCTTTAATGGATTGATCAAGATGATTGCAACCTCGTTTCATGTCGACATTATCAATGGTACATAACTTCATGTATATCTGGATGTTGGAGAATAATGACACATTTTTGGTTGATGTCGAGTATGATGGTGATGTTGATGATATTTTGAAGTATGCTGCGATGATGGGATGCTCATATTGACCAGTTCTGTTTACTGACCTCACATGCACACGAGATCGTACGTTGGTATGTCAATTTGCAGCTATGGTTCCAAGAAAGCATTCTGTATCTCATACACCCAGTGTGCCACGACCTCCTTCTGCCATGGCCCGCAAACTTCTTCATGTATTTCCAACTCATGTGAAGATTGTTAGAAAAATAGGAAGCAGAAGCGAAACATGGAAAAGAATAAAGAACAATAAGAACAACAGAATTTACGTGGAACCCTACTCCCTAAGGAGTGGGATGAAACCACGGGAGAAGGCCTCAAAGGGCCAGGTTTGTTTATTGACTTTCTCAATGGTTACAGGAGGTCTAGGGCTCCTTATATAGCCTCCACAGAGCCTCCAAGTCCCACAACTGGTAGATGTGGGACTAAACATATGGATGGGGTAAATGGATCCTGGAGGTATCCATTTACCCCTCTACAACTCAATAGGCGCACAACCAAATACTCCAACACTCCCCCTCAAGCTGAAGCATGCAATGCTCAGCTTGGACAAACAGAACGAAACTCACGCTACAGGACACTACGGACAATTTCAACTCAACGCGCACAACTGCTGCTGTCAAGGACGTTGCTTCTCATGCCGTGCAGGCGAGGAGGACGAACGGGCTGGAGTGTGAGTCTGCTGAATTTCCTCGTCGGAGAGCATGTGCTCTGAATTGCGCCTGTCAGAGTCACTGCAATTGAAAATGAGTCTCCTCGTCGGAGTACTCTGGCCCGCTATAACATGTGGACAACTCCTCCATCTCTGAAAAGGACCGAGCTGGAAAAGGCTGTCGAAGTGCAATCATCATCGGAGTCCACGGTCTCTGGAGAATGGAGTCTGAAAAGTCTCCTCGTCGGAGAACTGGGTCTCTCCCATCTGACACAGAGAATGGTATACTACTTTGGAGTACCTATGAAACCACATGAAAACCTTAGCCAACATGGCATAGGGAATGGTCCTCTACTCTAGAGTCCCTATGGCTCACATAAAAACTCTGGCCGACAAAACAAGAAGAATGATGGGGACCATGAACAAAAGATGGCAAATATCTGCACATCTGAAAAGACCGCATACTCGTGCGTGTCTGAAACTAACTCGGAATCTGATGTCGAGTCTGACAAAATGTCTGTAGAGTCTGGAAATCGGTTGGTCTGGAGAATATCTGAATCTGACATCTGAATCTGCAACAGGACCTGTGACTCTACATAATACTCCCCCCTCTTTCTCCCATACTTGTCGGAAAACATGGATGCCGGCCAAGTTGGGAGAAGACAAAGAAATTGAGGAAAAACATGAACATTCTCAAAAGTTTCTCGCGGCTTTTCTTTTCTTTTCTTTTTTTAATAAGCCATCACATTTTTTTTGAAAACAAATATATATATTTTTAATTCGTTTCAATAAATATTTCGGCTTTTCCTCCCCCTCCTTTTTTTTGCAAATATTTTGCATATGGTTTTTTTTTATACGTTCCTCCTTTTTTTAACACAAACTTTGGCCTCTTTTTTTCTCAATCAGGCCCCTCATTTTTTTAAAAACAGACGGTGGCCCACTTCGGGCCTAAACTTCATCTCTTTTTTTTTTAAAATGCGGCATGCCCCCCTCGAGCTAAAAAATCAACATACTACTTTAGGGTTCCCTGTTGGTAACCCTCTCTCGAATGATCACGCCCCCGCAATGGGGCTTTGAAGCAGCGGGTTCCGCCGCCCCTCGAAGATGTGCGTCAGGAGACGAGGCGCGGGATGGAGCAGCCTCGGAGGAAGCCCGCCACCGACTAGAACTTGCGGCATGGAAGGGGGGTCGTCGCCTGGGCCTCTGCCTGGAGGTTGTGCCTCCGCTTGCGGAGGGTGCCGCGCGAGGAGGCCTCGCTACCTTCGCCTGTTGGATAAGGTGAAGTGCGCGCGAGAGGAGATTCTGCCTGCGGAGAGGTGACTGCCGCTTCTGCATGCGATCGCCGCTGGGAGGTGCGATATCGCTGGGCTCGCGAGATGGTGTAGCACGGAGAGGCCTGGAGCTTATCGCCGCTGGGAGATCGGAGGTGCGCCGCATGGGCGCAATTAAAGAAGAGAGGGTGCCGTGCAGGAGTTCTTGGGGGAAGGAGCGCCTGGGTGCTGCCGCTACCCTCATGGAGATGGGAGGTGGGGCGTCGTACGAGGGAGAGGATCCTCCGCCTGGAGCGCTTGGGCGCGAAGATGCTTCGCAGGGCCGCCGCCGTGAAGTTCAGAACTCCCCGAGGACAAGGGCCTCGGAAGGGCACGCCGCCTGAGACCTGGAGAGGCGCGCGAGGGGTTGTACGCAGGGTATCGCGCCGCCTTGCGCGAGTTGGAGAGAAGCGGACGGAGGAGCCGCGATTGGAGCTGAAGGCAGTTTTGATGGTCGAACAGGAGGATAAACTCAAAGATAGTGATTCTGTTCTAACTTCACTGCAGACTTCAAAAGAATATCTGGAGAAACAATTGTCGAAGGCAGGGATCAACATTGAGAACTACTTCAACAAGCTCCCGGACTTGCTCGCCAGATCATGTCGATGCCTATATAACATTTTGGTTTCAGCCTGGTGTTTGAACGAGGGAGGAAGGCGCTCCCTGGACTTGAATGCCGCCGGAGCAAAACTGGATCCGAATCTTTGGAGACATTATTCTTCGAGAAACAGATTAGGGCTTCGTGAAACCCAAAAACAACTCTTGAATAGATCTCAAATAATTTACATAAAATTGAATCTCGAATAAATAATCAATATGAAGTCCTCGAGAAACAAATCCGCTCTGATGCCATGTTAGAAAAATAGAAAGCGGAAGCGAAACATAGAAAAAGATAAAGAACAATAAGAACAACGGGATTTACATGGAACCCTACTCCCTAAGGAGCGGGTTGAAACCACGGGAGAAGGCCTCTAAGGGCCAGGTTTGTCTATTGACTTTCTCAATGGTTACAGGAGGTCTGGGGTTCCTTATATAGCCTCCACAGAGCCTCCAAGTCCTGCCACTGGTAGATGTGGGACTAAACATATATGGATGGGGTAAATGGATCCTGGAGGTATCCATTACCCATCTACAACTCAATAGGCACACAACCAAATAGTACAACAAAGATCAATACATTTTCCCAAATCTTTGGGACCCCATCCAGATTACCCCATCTCCACTATAAAGGACCACAATCCCGAGATTGATCATATTATGGAGGATACTACACAGAACACTGATGATGAAATGAAAAATGATGATGATGAATTGTCAAACGGTGAGAACCAAATGGTGCGTGTTTAGTCTGACATTCCTTTCTATAACATATGTGACAGTGATGGTTACATTAGAAATGGTGATGATCGTGATGGCTTTTCAGGATGGACTGCCTATTTCAAACGAGTTAAGGAATGCGATGACCTTCAAGTCGAAAGAAGGCTTGATTTATTCAGTTAAATTATTTTACATTAACCACCACCACAATTTCGAAGGGCATGAATTTGACTGTCATGTATGGGTTATTTATTGTAGCGAGAGGAGCAGAGGATGTCTATGACGGTTGCGTGGACATCGTCGCCGACTTGATGGCTTCTGTTAGAAAATAGGAATGCGGAAACGTATCAGATAAAAAGATAAAAATATGAAGAACACAACGGGATTTTTATGTGGAACCCTACTCCTTAAGGAGCATGATGAAACCACGGGAGAAGGCATCAAAGGGTCATATGTTGCATTCAACTTTCTCAATGGATACAGGAGGTCTGGGGCTCCTTATATAGCCTCCATAGAGCCTCCAAGTCCCACCACTGGTAGATGTGGGACTAAACACATGGATGGGGTAAATGGATCCTGGAGTGATCCATTTACCCATCTACAACCCATGTGGCGCACAACCAAATACTCCAACACCCCCCTCAAGCTGGAGCATGCAATGCTCAGCTTGGACAAACAGAAAGAAACTCAACTTATGCTAGATGACACTACAGAAAATATCAACTCAACGCACACAACTGTCGGCTGATATCGAGGATGTTGCTTCTCATGCTGTGCAGGTGAGGAGGACGAACGGGCTGGAATGTGAGTCAAACTGAGTCTCCTCGTCAGAGAGCATGTGCTCTGTACTGCGCCTGTCAGAGTAACTGTAATTGAAAATGAGTCCCCGCCTGGAGAACTCTGGCCCGCCACAACATGTGGACAACTGTTCCATCTCTGAAAAGGGCCGAACTGAAAAACCGTGGAGTGCAATCCTCGTCGGAGTCCACGGTCGCTGGAGAATGGAGTCTGAAGAAGTCTCCTCGTCGAAGAACTGGGTCTCTCCCATCTGGCACAGAGAATGGTACTCTATTATGGAGTCCCTATGAAACCACATGAAAAACGTTGGCCGAAAACAAGAATGATGGGGATCATAACAAATGATGGCATACATGTGCACATCTGAAAAGACCGCATACATGTGCGTGTCTTGAAACTAAGCACTTGAAATCTGACGTCGAGTCTGAGTATCTGCTGTAAAGTCTGGAAATCAGACTAGTCTGGAGAATCTGAATCTGGAACAGAGCTGTGACTCTACACAACACTCCCCCTTTCTCCCAAACTGGTCGGAAAACAGTGATGTCGACCATGTTGGGAGAATACAAGACAATGGGGAAAACATAAATCATGCATTTTTTCCGACTATTTCATTCATCATCATTTTTTAAAATAAGTCGTATTATTTTTTCCGGCTTTTCTTCTCACACAATTTTTTAAAAACAAACTTTTAAGCCGTTTTAAACTTTTTTCGGCTTTTCCTCTTCTCCATTTTTTTGCAATTTTTTTACTTGCATACAGCTTTTCTTTGTACGCGCCTTTTTCAAAAAAAATTACCACACAGCCCAAAGGGCCCAAACTTCTCTATTTTTTTGGATGGGCCCCCTTCTCTTTCTTTCTTTCTTTCTCTTTCCCCCTCTCCCCTTTTTTTTTATATTCTGCAGCCCATATTTTGGCTCAAATAAAAAAACTTTTTTTAATACAATACTCGGACCTAGGGGTCCCATCGTGGGAACCCTTTCTTTTTGCGAATCGGGAGCACCACCATCGATGCTGCGAGGGAGAGCACCGCCCCGAGGAGGAGAAACCACCATTGCTGGGGGCTGTGCCAACTGCTAGCGCGAAGAAGGAGCCGCATGGAGGGTTTTCGCGAGGAGGCTCTGCTTGCGCCGCCTAGGCGGTGTCACCTCTTCCAGAGAGTGCTGGATGGAGAAGCTCTCCTGTGAGCTGAGGATGGAGCGCCGCCTTCCTGTAGCGACTCCGCTTGTAGAACATCGCATGCGAGGCCTGCTTGCGGTGTCCTGGGATGTACACCGCTTGAGGTGGCGAGCCTGTGGAGGAGCCACTGGCTCTCGCAGAAGATCGATGGAGAAGAACACCACGAAGAAGGAGGAGCGTCGCCTGCTACGTCGAAACTGCGAGGAGCGTGATCACCCTAGAGTAGGGTTTCTGGAAAAGAAACCAGATCGTCAGATCTTACGTTGGATGTTGGATCGTCGCCTTTGAGGATGACACCTGTAAGGAAGAAGACAGGTGCAGGCTTGCGTTCGAACCTCTTGCAGGACCACGAAGCGATGAAGATGGATAAGGTGCAGTGTCGATGATGGTGCCGTTGGTGGGTACATATGCCATCGCCGCCTCTCTCCTCTGCTGGGTTTTCACGATGCCCTTGCATACGAGGGTTCCAGTAAACCCTAGATCTGTGCTTGGAAGTGCGTGCCCGTGCAAGGAACGCCGCCTGGAGATGACAACAGAAATTTTCAAAGCAGAACTAGGGTACCAGAAATTGAAACATGAACTTGATAATCTCGAATCTCGAACAATAAAGAACAAAAAAATCCACGAGAATCGACCCGCTCTGATACCATGTTAGAAAATAGGAATGCGGAAGCGTATCAGATAAAAAGATAAAATATGAAGAACACAACGAGATTTTTACGTGGAGCCCTACTCCCTAAGGAGCGGCATGAAACCACGAGAGAAGATCTCAAAGGGTCATATGTTGCATTCAACTTTCTCAATTGGATACAGGAGGTCTGGGGCTCCTTATATAGCCTCCACATAGCCTCCAAGTCCCACCACTGATAGATGTGGGACTAAACACATGGATGGGGTAAATGCATCTTGGAATGATTAACTTATCCATCTACAACTCATGTGGTGCACAACCAAATACTCCAACAGCTTGTGATATCTAAAATGGATGCACCACATTCTTGCTTGCATCGTGTAACAAACCAAGATCACCCTCAGCTTCATTGCAACTTCATGGCACATAAATTTCTGAATTAAATCAAGATCTCACCTGCCGTGAAGGTTTTATACTTGCAGCATCTATTTCTGATGAATACGTGTACATGGTGAGTCGTAGGAGGATATGAGATGCCATAAGAAAGGGAATAGTGATAGCATACGATGATTGGGCCGAATCATACAATGAATTACTGTATTTGTTTCGCGCATTGGAGACATCAATCCCCGATAGACAGATATCTATGGTGATCTAGTTGGTGGGTATGATAAGGTTTTCACGTGGGCAATCCGGGCATTTGGTCGATGTATCAGTGCATGGAGACACTGTAGGCTCGTTATTAGCGTCGATGGTACTCATTATATGGTAGGTACAAGCAGAAGGTGCTCATTGCATGTGACGTCGATGCAACAAACCACATCCTATATCTTGTCTTTGCTTTTGTGAATGAGGAGGATACATATAGTTGGACTTGGTTTTTGGAGAGAGTTTGGCTTCATGTTTTTGGGATCGTATTGGTCGAATTTGTGGCATATTAGACTACGCATCTGGAATTCGTTTTGCCATGCGTCACAAAGAAGTGCAGTTTCAACCTCCTTATGTGTATTGGCGTTTTTGCCTACGTCACATTGCTAGTAACTTCAATCATGTTATGGAATTCAGGCAATGAAGAACCTGATAATAAGGGATGGGTAGGCTTATTCACAGAGAAAGCGAACTGCTTACATCGACAAGTTGAAGAAGATGGGTAAGAATGCATTGTATTGGTTTGATACGCACAACTGCCTCAAAGATCAATGGACTTTGGCTTTTGATGATGGCCACCGTTTCAGGTATATGACATCTAACTTCTCTAAAAATTATAACGCAATATTAAAAGATGAAAGATCTCTCCCAATTGCGGCATTGCATTGGTACAGAAGACATACTACATATGCATTCAATATTTCTATGAACGTCATAGCGGCATTGGTACAGAAGACATACTACAACTGCATTATGAGTCTATATAGTTCTATGTATCCGGACCGAATCATGGAGTAATAACTTTAGTTATGAATCTTTCTGCAATCAATTTTCTTGGGTGATATTATCATTCCTCACGATGGAAACTTCACAAAATATAGGATGTGAATTGAAATCAGCCCAAAGGAAATAGAAAGATCTTAATTGAGAGGAAGAAGATCTGAGAGGCTGGGGGACTATTTGTAAGAACGAGCATCTTTCTCTCTTTTTAGCTTGTACGGGGTTAACAAATTATTATATTAATCATGGCCCGACGAAATGAGATCTTTTTATAAGTCCAATTGGAACTGTTGCAGCACCCTGAAAAGGCTGCCTGATTAAGGAGCAAAAAAAGCCGTGACTTCAAATTACAGCTTCCCTTGATGGGAGCCGTGACTTCAAATCATGGCTCCCTAACAAGGGAGCCGTTAGTTAAGGTCACGGCTTCCTCGTCGTACTTAACAAAATATATGTTTGTCTGGAGGTCACGTGGAATGACTTTCCACGAGAACCGCCCGAGCGAATTTTCCTTTTCGGAACGGCTCTCAAATTAGTTTTTTTCACAAAACAAATCTCTGCTATTTGGTAAAAGAATCATATCACATGAAGTTCTCGTTTACGTTTGCTTCGTAGACCGATGATTAGGGAAGCACCAGGCAGTGGAACATGCAATGTAATCATACTTATAACCAGCGTTCGCATGCTCGAAATTGCGAAGAGTTTGACTCTAACTTGCTATTCTTTTTATCGTCAGACTCGTCCCCATGCAACTGTTGAAGTGGAAATATCAGAAGATATGCAGCTGGTACACTTTGACTTCAATAGGTAAAAGTAAACCGATTTTACTGTGCATTAACTGATGCTGATGTCTTGTTCGAACAACCTGCTGTTTCATGCGGGACCCTTCCTTGAGTTCATCCTTATTCTGATGCTTCATGGCAGTACCCCATTTGAGCTGCACGACGATGCCTATGTACTTAGGGCTTTGAGATTGTGCGATGGGCACCCTCGTGGTGATGCCGAGGATTCTTCCAGAGGATTCGATGGCCCAGGTGCCCTTGATCACAGCCAAAAAAATTGCACAGGAGTCGCCAAACCCTGCTCCTCAAGCAAGCCCCCTTCCTCGCCTCCTGTCCCAGGTATACTTAAAGGACGCGCAAAGCATGATACTTCAAACGCTAACCAGTAACTTCTGATTTCTGCTGCTTTTGTTCTCTCCCATTCTTTCTTTCTTATTGTCATATTTATTTGTCTCCTGTATTAGCTATCACAATATGGCAAATAGAATGTTCTCTATCTCACATCTATTCTCACATGCCCTCCTGCAACGCCTTGCTTAGCAGGCTGTGCTATTTTTTTTAATATGTATATGTCGATTCTCTTCGGTGAGTGGGATATGTTATTTATCACTCTTGATTTATAAATGCATCGCTTTGTAAAGTAATTGCACGATTAAGATCTTTACACCCATTTATTTTTACGCTTTGATAATTACTTTTTTAACCTTCCATAATCCCTTAGAACTCTAGATAGTTGTTAATCAATCGTATGACATAACCTTGTGTTAACTTCCGTCAACTTGTCTCCGTTAAGGGAATATGTTGAATGTTAACAATTTTATCTGTTAAAGCACATCACATTTACAAATGATGTGTTTGATCCAATGGCTCCACATCCGTCCGCCATAAGGTATTTTCCAATTAGGTACTTCAAAATCTCAGTAGCGTCAATTACTCTGTTCACGAGTTACGGAGATCCTTGGCGAATGCATAATCAAAGATGATAATTACCAACACGAGGACGATGATGGAAGGCAGTATAAGCTGAAGCTTTGAAAGACCAAAATTGCACCTCGAACCGAAACAAGATTGTACCATGTTGTCACTTGTGTTGCGATCGGATTCATATGCCTAGATTGGCCCATAATAAACTTGGAGAGGAAGCGAGAAACTTCATTTAATCGGTATTGGTCCGGTGAAATTGTTGTAGGAGATGTTCACCTTCAAGAAGGAGATGAGTCGGACCAACGGCAATAAGCTTCTGGTGATATTGTTTTTAGAAAGATGTTCACACCGAGCTCGTGCCCAAGAGCTGATCGAATTTCGAGAAAACATTTGGTAATCTTCTTTGAGCCTATTATCTCTAGGGTGTGTTTGGTACGCGGGTTAAGGTGGGTTAAATTGGTAGAGGGTAACTCGTTTTTGAGTTTTGATGTTTGGATAGAGGGTTAAACTAGGGGTGGGTTAGAAGTGGGTTTGTTGTGATATGATTGTATTGGAATTTGAAAAAGTGAGTAGTTATTATGATGTGATTGTATTGAAGTTTGAAAACGTGAGTAGAAGTGGAGTAGTTTATAATTTTTATATGATATGATGGTATAATATATTATATGTTGATAAGATTGATGATGTAAAATTGATTTATTTATTTTTTTAAAAAAGGAATAAAGTGGGGCCCACATGAGAGAGGGAGGACGGGTTAAGGGCCCACCAACCGAACGCTACCTTAGGATTAAACTGAGTTAGTGATATTAGAACGGATATACTCAATGAGATTGGTTCATTCAAGTGATTCTCGTCAAACTCAAGCAAGGATAGCTTCTTGCAATTCGAAAGTTATGAAATGTTTCGATTTAGATTGTTACAGAGATTCAACAAACTCCTGATTTTTCATTATCCCCCCGAAATCCAACCAGTGATCCGGTACTCTGACAGCTTCAAGGTGGTGAGACTCCTGCAACTCCCCAAGCTGACGGGAAGATCATCATCTATGTGGTTAGCGGTGTTATCGACATACTTCTAACTTGAATTCTCAGCAAACTTCGGCAGCCAATCTGTGAGGTTGTCGTGGCTCAACCTCTACAAGCTTGAACATGCGGCATGCCCCTGTCAAGAAATTTTAACTGATTTCCGTTGCAGATGCCGTCAGGGATCTCATCGACGAATTCATTGTTGAAATATATTTGTTCAAAACTACTCGGATCTGAAGCATTAAGGTGTTTGAACTTCCATTCGTAAGAACAGAACGGTAAGGTCGAGTTGGCTTTGAAGAATTCAATACTTATATGTTGCTATTAATCAAAACTTTAACTAATCGTCATTATTTTTAGTTATAAAATTTAACAATATTTAACTAAAATTTTGGAAACTAGTAATGGACAAATATTGCTATTTAAACATTTGCTAACGATATAGCAACAAATTTGACATTCACCATTAATTTCAAGTATAAAAATAATAATTTTATCATGAATAATAATATTATTATATATTTAACATCGGATATTGTAGTGACAGATTTCAAAAAGACATCATAAAGACATTTCATTGTAGTGAGTTTTCTTGAAATGTTTGCATGGATGTCCCTGTAAATATTAAATAAATATCCTTTAATATTAAATATATATCCTTTTATTTTACATATATATACTTCTGATCATTGTTGATTTTTTATCTATTAATTTGAGGAAAACAATTAAAAGATAAATGAATTAATTTTGAATCTTTCTCGGACATCATATATCCAAGTTTAAGGATTAGATTTTACGATTGACTCAGTGTTTGAGGTAGTAAATTTTGGAATTTACATATCAAGGGTATAGATTCAAGTCCACCTACGTGATACGTTTCTAAAGTTTCAATGGCATGTTTTTAAAATGAACCTAATCACTCAACATATCGCTCGACATTATATTATATGCATAAAACTTCACAATATTTACCACGCAATCATGTAAAAATAATATAATCTAATGCAAATGGAGTAAAATACATAAAAACCCTTGAACATACCAAATTTTAATGACATGCGCGAACTTTAAAAGTAACAACCATTTGGTAACTGGATTGAGCTGGGGTATCCCCTGTGAACAGTAGCTGTTTGGAGGGTTGGGGGGTTGAAGTGATAATTGTGATGTGATGTGACATTGATTATGTGTTATATTATTTTTTTAAATTATCATATATTTTTTATGTTAATAAAATTTTTTGGACATGTTAAAAAATATTATACCAAAGAAATTGTATGGTCAATACAAGTAATTCAAACCCAAGTTAGGAGGATTGGAACGAGAGATATGCCGGTTTATACCGGTGTACACCGGCTACCAAACGGACCCTAATGTTTAAGACTTGTCTCAATGTGACATAAGGCTGTTAAATTTAATGATCACTTTATCTTTCTAACCATAATTCAAAATAATTGAAAATGATATCAAGGAAAATGGTTTTTATCACTTGTGCCCCTCCGAGATCTCGCAATTTCAGTTATGCCCCTATCTTTTTGGTAATATCAGTTGTGCCCCTCACTTCTTGCTAATATATCACTTGTGCCCCTCGGGTTAGTTGCCGTCCATCTCCAACACAAACGGACGTTAACTTTAAGGATACAATAGGAATTACTTTTAAAAATTGGGCTGAAATGTCCATGCACTTCTTCCTCCTCCTCCTCCTCCCACATCCTCTTCCTCTTCCTCGCCCAACACCCCACGTCCTCCGAGCTTCCCAACATCACGAGTCTCCCGCGTGTTCCTGATAGGCGACAGATCCGAAGGTAACCTCGTGCACGAGGTTGCAAGGAATGCGGGGATGGAAGGGGAGGGATTCTGATCACTGATGAAGCTGGAGGGGGCCATGTCGAGCAGGAGCAGCTCGGAGTTGGAGGGGACGCTGGAACTGGAGCAGCTCCGACGGGGACCCCCCTCCGCCCCCGCACCCCCTTCCCCTGTCGCCCTCGGCCCCCCACCTCCCCCCTCCGCCTCCCCCTTCGCCCCCCCTGTCGCCCTCACCCCCGCACCTCCCCCCTCCGCCTCCCCCTTCGCCCCCCCTGTCGCCCTCACCCCCGCACCTCCCCCCTCCGCCCCCACACCCCCTCCCTCCGTCACCCTCACCCCCATGCCTCCCTCCTCCGCCCCCACACCCCCTCTCCCCGTCGCCCTCGCCGCCCCCCCCCCCCCCCGCACCTCCCCCCTCCCCCTGGCGCCTCCTCCCCCCGCACCTCCCCCCACCGCCCCCGCCCCCAGGTCGCCCCGCCGCCCCCGCCCCGTATCGCCCCCGCCCCCTACGCCCCCCCCTCCCCCGTGCCCCCCTTCTGCCCTCCTCCTCCGCCTGTGGCTGAAACTGGAGTTGAGTTTTTTTTTGTTAAATTTTGATAAATTTTTTACTAATTGATTCATAAAAATTCATCAAAAAAATCAATAAAATTCACCGTTTGATCCGTAATGAGTGATATATTCGTGAAAATGCAAAAATTTAGAGATTCGATGGATGCATGGAGGTGTCACTAAGAGAGAGAAATTATAAAGAGAAAGGAAGAAGAACAAATGGAGGAGGAAGAAGATGAAGAAGAGGCCTGGACAATAATACCCCTCTTAATTGCACCAAGGTTTGAAAAAACCATGGTTAAGTCAACTCATTGACGGTCAATCTGACGGAATCGCACAAGTGGTAACGGAGAAAGAAGTGAGGGGCACAACTGATATTACCAAAAAGATAGGGGCATAACTGAAATTGCGAGATCTCAGAGGGGCACAAGTGATAAAAACCCTAAGGAAAAATGTAAAGATCAAGTATTACATTATCATTTTTAAAGTTTTGGCGCGAAGCTAAATTTGGGTATATTGTTTAGGTACTTTTATGTAATTATCCTAGAAAATATTCATAACTATTGTGTATTTTTAAATGTACAAAAATGGATTTTATCACTTGTGCCCCTCCGAGATATCACAATATCAGTTATACCCCTATCTTTTTGGTAATATCAATTGTGCCCCTCACTTCTTGCCGTTTTATTAGTTGTGCCCCTTGGGTTAGTTGCCGTCCATCCACAGTACAAAAGGACGTTAACTTTGAGGACATAAGTGGAATTAATTTTATAAAAAGGATTTAGTGGTCATTTTGACACCCTCTTCCTTATCTTCTTCTTCCTCCTCTTCCCCCATCCTCTTCCTCCTACTCCAACCTCCTCCTCCCTCTCCGCCCGGAACTACTCCCCCATCCCCGGCCTGCCCTCTTCCATAAATAGTTCTCCCTCCCGAGGTACCTTCTCCATCTCCAAGTTAGATATTCTATTCAGTTCTCACCCATGCTCTGCCAATTCAAATCCAAAGTAAATCAAATAAAAACACCCGATCTGCCATCACAAATCATGTTCCTTCAATTGACACGAACCTTCATCCATGTCCCGATTTATCCTGAGCCACGCACCGGGGAAACACAACACACGATACCGACGTGTGCGTCTGCACTGGGAGATTCACCGACCTCGCACCGCTCTGCAATGGCTGCACCAACCCATTTCTAAGCTCCTACCCAAATACACCAGCTTCCCTCCAGCTCCTCGGCCCATACCAACACCCTCACGTCAGCCTCTGCAAGCAGAGCTCCGCCAATGCAAGCCGCCCAAACACCCCCCCCCCCTCGAGACCACCTCTGCAAGCCCCCTCATCCCCCTCCGACCGACCACCTCAGCAGGCCCACCCCCCCTCCAAACACCCCACCGCAGACCGACCACCTCCCCCCTCGAGACCACCTCGACTCCCCCTCCGCCGTGCCCCGCACCGCCCCCTCCCCCTGCACCGCATCGCGCCGCCAAGTCGCCCCCCTGCCCAGCACCGCGCCACCCAGGTCGCCCTCCTGCCCCACACCGCGCCGCCCAGGTCGCCCCCCTCCCCTACACCGCACCACGCCGCCCAGGTCACCCCCTCCCCCTGCACCGCACCACGCCGCCCAGGTCGCCCCCCTGCCCTGCACCGCGCCACCCAGGTCGCCCCCCTCCCCCTGCACCGCACCACGCCGCCCAGGTCGCCCCCCTCCCCCAGCCCCGCACCGCGCCGCCCAGGTCGCCTCCCTGCACCGCACCACCTCCTTCCCCGCACCGCCCCCTCCCCCCGTCCCGCACCGCACCGCCCCATGCTCCTCCTCGATAACGTCGTGAAGCCGACCTCCTCCTGCAGCCACGCACCTCCCCTGGCCCCCGCCACCCGCGCTACAGCCTGCACCTCCTCCCCAAGCCTCTCCTCATTTGATTTATTATGAGCATAATACCCCTCTTAACCACACCATGGTTTGAGTAAACTGTAGTTATTTTAATTTTTTAACGGTCAGACTGACGGAAGGGTACAACTGATGACGGAGAAAGAAGTGAGGGGCACAACTGATATTACTAAACAGATAGGGGCATAACTGATATTGCGATATCTCGAAGGGACACAAGTGATAAAATCCCTACAAAAAAATGGTGCCTTATTGCATGGGAGAGGTTCAGTGTTATAATTCCTATTTCATTTTTTTGTGAAATTCTTTCCATATATCCAACCTTTTATACTGAATCTTTGATTAATATTATACATATTTCGTTCAAATCTGATAATTATAGATATTTCATCTGACGATCAAAGGTTTTATCCCTTTTAAATAAGTTGTAAGTTCTTTAAATATTGACATTTCCGTTGACCTTTACAATGAAATAACTATAGGCATCGGATTTAAACAAAATTTAACGAGTATGCATAACAATCTTAGTTGGATTGTTGGAAGAAATTTGGTTTTGAAAAATAATATAAGCGAGCAGAGGACGATCCAAATTCCATTCTCGTTCGCCTCAAACGAAAACCAGAAGGAGATAGGATCCTCTCCTTTAATGGGGTTCACAACAGAGGTGTTGTAAAATCCTTTTTTTCTTAGCTGTTTTCATTTTAAAAATCCAACCTTATGAATTATACATTATACTAATGTTTCATATATCTTCCAAATTTCGTTCAAATCCGATATCATTTGCTATTTCATCTTATCAAAGATTTAGTTGACATTTAAGCAACTTAAATCCCATTTAAAAAAGAACCATACCTTTGATCGTTAAGATAAAATAGCAAATGACCTTGGATTTGAATGAAATTTGGAGAATATATGGAATATTATTAGAAGGTATAATCCATAAGGTTGTATTTTTAAAATGAAATCACAAAAAAGTAAAAAAGGTTTTAGAACACCTCTGTTGTAAAACCTATTACAATAAAGGATCCTATCTCAACCAGAAGGGCATCCTTCCTCTGGGTAGCACGGATCCTTTGCAATACTGCGGAGGCCGGCTATAAAAGTAGGGTGCGATATGAACTGCTCGATCAAGATCGAGCAGTTCACACGGTAACAACTGAAGAAACTCTTATTTCATGTGAACCGCATCGAGCAGTTCACATGGTAACAACTAAAGAAACTCTTATTTCATGTGAACTGCTCGATCGTGATCGAACAGTTGACGCTATACCCTCTTTTACCGTCGGCTCTGCAGCACCGCAGAAGAATCGATCTCTCCTTTGGGACCGGCTCGTCTGATTACGAGGATATTAGGCTAGGATAGTCGGACCACTTTCGACTCCATCGGACGCATACTGCCTTATAGCAGGGGATGAATAACGTCAACGATGGTCCATGCAATAGTCGTCCCCTAGCCTACCTCTCCCTCAAGCTCGCCTCCTCCGGCTTCACCCTCACCTTCGTCACAACGGAGCACGTCCACCTCCACCTCTCCTCCGACTCCCTCTCCTCTTACCCGGGCTTCGACATCCGCCGCCTCACAATCCCGGACGGCCTCCCCCGCTCCCTCCACCACGACCTTTTCATGTCCTCCCTCCTCCACCGCCTCCCCTCACTCGTCCTCTCCTCCCTCCGCCCCCTCCACTCTTCCTCCTCCCCTGCCCCATTCCCTCCTCGTCGCCGACACCTTCTTCGTGTGGTCCTCCTCCGCCTCACCCACGATCCACGTCTCCTTCTGGAGCGAGCCCGCCCTCGTATTCTCCCTCTACCACCAGCTCCTCCCCAACCTCATCGATCACATTCCCGGTGTCCCCTCCCTCCACCCCTTCCTACCTCTATGACCCCCACGCCACGTCCGTCGTCCACCAAGTCATACGCAAGGCTTTCCAGAAGGCCAAAGATTCCGACTTTGTCCTCTGCAACACCGTCCACGAGCTGAGGAAGGTACCATCGTCACCATCAACGACAAGAAGCCCTTCTACGAGATCGGACTTGTGTTCCCGAGCGATCCCGCCGCGACCCATGTCCCCAGCAGCTTCTGGGTCGAATCCGACTGCACGCAGTGACTAAATAACGCCCGGGAAGAAGACCATGTTTTCGGGAGCTACGCGCATCTTAGTAACTAAGAGGGATCTGACCGAGATCGCGATGGGTATCCTCGATTCCGGGGTTACGTTCGTTTGGGTGCTCAGGCCCGATATCGTGAACTCGGAGGAACCCCACCCTCTCCCGAGGGAGTTCGTGGACGGGTCGAACGAAAGAGTGCTGAAAGTGCCGTGGTGCAGACAGGCATAGGTCTTGAACTATCCTGTGGTCGATGTGTTCTTGACGCATTGTGGGTGGAATTCGATATTGGAAAGCGTGTGGGAGGGGGTGCCGATGCTGTGCTTCCCGTTTCTGACGGACCAGTTCACGAACAGGAAGCTGGTGGTGAAGGACTGGGGGCAGGCGTGGGGATATGGGAGCTGGGGGAGGAAGGGAGGGAGGAGGTGGCGAGGGTGGTGAGGGATGTGATAGGGGAGGGAAGGTTTGAGTTGAGAATGAAATTGGAGGTGTTGCGGGGAGGGTTGAAGGAGCCATGGGGGAAGGTGCTCGAGCTGTAGTAACTTCGAGAGGTTCGGGAGGGACGTGATGGATCACGTTAAGAGGAAGGTGTAGTTTCAGGGCTGTGGTGGTGCATTATAACGATTAGTTTACGGTGTTTCTCGTTTAATTTTTTTTTGGGATTTTGAGTCGTAGGTGTTGTCTTTGTTTCGTTTGTATAAAGCTTAATAGGGGGAAAGGTTTGTATTTATGTTAATATCAAGTTTCTGTCTAGCGAATATAACTGATTGGGCCACAAAGGTGTAAATTTAGTCGCTTATTTTTACTTACACGTTAAAGTACACGTAGGCATGTGGTCATGGATGTTAACCGGACAGTATATATCCGTATCCGACTGTTATCTATCCAATTTTAAGAGGATATGAATATATATTTTTTATTTTGGCGGATAGGAATATGTATATAAATTTTATTTTTTGCTACGTGGACATGAATACAGATAGTTTTTCAATTTTTGAGGATAAGAATATGGATATTGTTACAAAATTTTCCGGAGACACTGTAAGAAAATGCAAATTTTGCATCACACTATTGCTACTATGTGTGATGGCAATTTACTCGCAAATTCTATAACTACTGTATTGCGACTACATTACCCCCACAATGTAGTCGCTTCCTTCTACAGTTGATTTTGCGACTACGCACAATCTCTTAATGTGGTGCTTAATTGTTGCGACTATGGTGCGGCCACATGGTAGTCTTAAAGTGGTGGCGGATTTTGGCAAAATTTTTTGCCCTAAAATTTCCCCCTCCCAAAGTCCCAAGCTTTCTCCAACGCCTCTTGTTCCCCTCCTGATTCGCCTACCCTCGGTCCTCGCCTCCCCTCTCCACCACCTCCTCCACCTGTCGACCACTGCCTCCCATCACCTCTCCACCTCTCCGTCGTTGCCTTCACCTTGCGATCACCGCCTCCCCTCTCCACCACTTCCTCCGCTTGTCGACCGCTGCCTCCCCTCTCCACCACCTCTCCATAGCTGCCTCTGCCTTGCAGTCACTGCCTCCCCTTTCCACCACCTCATCCGCATCTCGGTAACCACCTCCCCGCTCCACACATCCTCCACCTCTCAGTCGTAGCTTCCTCCTTGTGATCACCGCCTCCCTCTCCACCATATCATCCGCCTCTCGGTCGCCGCCTCCCCTCTCCACCATCTCCTCCACCTCTTAGCTGCTGACTCCATCCCTCGGTCGTCGCCTCCACTCTCAGTCGTTGCTTCCCATCTCCAAGGTATCATTTGAACATTCATTTAAGCTAAATTATGCTTTGGGGTTCAATGTGGTCGCTGATTGCGCATCCCTACCTTTAGGATGAAGCCGATGAAATTTTGAATGAAGCATGTACATCTATGAATTTTAAGACTTTTTCTTTTCATACTTAGATATCCATAAAAAGTAGTGAGTCTAGCAGCTTAAAGTAATCTTGTAAGTGTTAGTATCGTACGGAGAGATTGGATCATCTTTGTACTCCCTACAACAAAATATTGGTGGTCTTACAATTACTAAAGTCGCGTGCGTGCATGGAGGCTTATAGAAAGATAGTTCTGGACGAGATACGAAACCTTATATGCTACAGTATTGCAGTGGACTAGATGAGTGCAAGAATAATGCTCATATGCAATTCCATGATTCTAGTGAATTAATCAAGATGAGTTCTGATGCATACCTACATTTGTTTCAGTTTGTCCAGCTGAAGAGCAGATTGATATGGGAAGCATATCAGAAAGTGGACGCATGAAGATGAACTCCCATAAACGAGGCAAGGAAAGAAGACGAGAAGAAATGCTCTATTTTTTCCTTATCAACAATCCTCGACTATTCCACATTGGTGAGAGGAATCTATGATCCTCGAACCATCTTTCTTCTCAATGATCCTTGTTGAAAAGAACTGCCTATTGAAAAAAATAAATGCGAGTGTCGGCAATTATGCGGAAACCCTTCTCAATTGAAGGAAAAAATCACTTGAGAGGATGATGTCGTGTACATGAGCGGGAATATTTTCTTCTATTCTATTTAATTCTCAACGAAGAGGTGTGGGATATTTCTAAATTCAAAGGTTCCATAGATACACATCCAAGATCTATTTACACAACTAAAAATTTTATGCTAGGCTCTTTGTATATTAGGAACACACTTAAGCCCTGTTCGTTTGGAGGTTAAGGAGGAATGGAATAAGGGGAATAAGCCCCCAACACGGTTCCCCGTGGTACGACTATTCCCCATTATTTCATCTTATTTCACTCTTATTCCTATCTTTATCCCACCTTACCTACCATTATTTCACCTTATTCTTCTTATTCTTATCCTCCAGCCGAACGGAGAATAGACCCTTATTCCCCTTATTCCCCATCCTTATTCCTGCTTATTCTCCTACCGAACGGGCCCTTAGATCCTAGGTACTTGTGCACATTAAGAATAAAGCATGACTGTGAATAGGTTTTTCCTGAAAAATATACAAAGAAATATGTGTGTTGGAAATATCTATCACGAAGAAACTGCAAGACTCTGTGGATCCGGAGGTGGAGGAGGGCCCTAAGACTGTGGAGGGTCCTACATGTTGATAAGACCCTGAGAAAGTGGGAGAGGCTGAGAGGGTGGAGGTTGAATAGGGTCTGAGACTCATGAGGGCTATAATGGTGGCCAGAGGACTGTGATGTGGGATGACGAGTACGTGTCACAATGAGAGGTATCCCTTCTCGAGGAATATAATGAGCATATTGTACAGGGACTTGATAGGGTCACACTGGACGACGAGTACGTGTCACACATGATAGGGTCTTTGCACATTAGGAATACACTTGGATCACACGTGCTTGTGGAGATCTCTGGGCCTCTAATCTCATGTAAAGAAGTATGAGCGCCCTGAGAGGGTCTTTGTAGATGTTGCCTAATGGTTGATGATCAATGGCTCTATCTGTGTGTATGTGTATTAGTGTTGCTTTATCTTCCTTAGAGGATTAGGTCTCATCGTATCACCCTATGTGTGTAATTAACTATTATGATCTCATTGCAGATAGAGCAATGAATTCAACAAGGGATTGGATATATAACGTGTAATGAATGGATCCATTTTATTGATATTTTTGATTGGTATAGAAGGCTTTTCAATTTTGCTTATACACAAGGAGAAATAATAGTTGCGTAGATGGGAAGATAATTTGCCAGTGCGTGAAAGGTGGATTGATGAAGAAATTTTTTAGAGACGTTATGGCAGAACACTTGTGCAAGAATGGTTTTATCAATGATTACACATGTTGGTATGCACATGGAGAGGTGCGAGCAACCCACCGAGAGAGGTCGCAGATCTTAGACAGTCCTTTTGTTGAGATGATTATAGATGTAGCAGGTCCGGACTTTGAGCCTTCTATAAGGGTTGTGATGGTGAATTCAACGGAGAATCTAAAGATTTTATTGAATTGTTATGAAAGGCTAAGGAGGCATTATGGTTTAGTTGTAAGTCTTTTTCTCTTCTATCTGTTGTTACAGAGTTACTGACAGTTAAAACTGAGTACAATATGACTGATGATAGTTTCAATGTCATCAATAAGATTATAAAGAGAATGCTTTTGGAAGAAAATGTTCTACCTGGTACCTATTATAAAGTAAAATCCATGATGAGTACACTTGGACTATCAAAAAAGTTAATTGATGCATGCCCCAACCATCACATCATATATTATGGGGACAAATATAAGAATGAGACTAAATATCCGGAATGTGATGGACCTAGATATAAAACAAATATGAAACAAATGTTCAACAGAAGGCGCTCTGTTACTTTCCTATAGCACCACGATTACGAAGACTCTATTTTTGCAAAGAAACTTCTAAAGACATAACGTGGCATGCGGATCATATCCATGGTGACTTTATGGAACATCCTTCTGACTCAACTTGTTTGATGGCTTTGATGAAGTCATCTCCCATTTTTGCTATGGAAAAGAGGAATGTGTTTATTGGGTTATCAACCGATAGATTTAATCCACATGGTCGAGGGAAAGATTACTCGTGCTGGGCAGTTATCATTACTCTATATAACTTGACGCCATGGTTGTGCAACAAGAAGCAATGTATGTTTCTAACTTGTGCTTGATCCAAGCCATCCTGGAAAATATTTAGATATTTATCTTACACCATTAGTTGATGAACTAAAGGAACTGTGGGAGGAAGGCCATGAGACATATGACATTGTTAGGCACAGTAAATTTCAGATGAGAGTGGGTTTATTGTGGATAATTAGTGACTTTCCAGCATATGGAATGCTATCGGAATGTAGCATAAATAGGAAAAGAATTTGTCCATATTGTATGGAAAATAAAAAAAGCATTTCATCTTGAGCATGGTCGAAAACCATGCTTCTTTAACTGCCATAGACACTTCTTACCAAAGGACTATCTTTATAGGAAACAGAAGACGACATTCAAAAGAAACACAATTGAAGATTCAGATCTATCTATCAACCATTCGGGACTTGAGATATTCAGAAGGTTAATGAAGTTAAAGAGTTCGAATGATTGTGTTCTACCTCTTCCAGGATTTCGGGGAAACTCATAATTTGACGAAGGTGAGTATCTTTTGGGAACTACCATATTGGCCCAATCTACTCGTCAGACATAATTTAGATGTGATGCATATAGAGAAGAATGTATTTGATAACGTATTTCACACATTATTGAATGTCAGTAGCAATACAAAGGATACGGAAAACACTCGCAGAGATCTTGTGAAAATTTACGCATGTCCTGAATTAGGCCTAATAGAATCTAAAGATGGTCGTATTTATATGACGAAGGCAAAGTACTGCTTAAGTAGAGATCAAGTGAAAGATGTATGTCAATGGACTAGTAAAGTAAAAATGATAGATGGTTTTTCCTCTAACATATCCAAAATTTGTTGGCTTGAAAAGAGTAAATTTAAGGGAATGAAAAGTCATGAATGTGATGTATTTATGGAGAAATTGTTGCCTCTTGCTTTTAGAGGATTATTGCCGAAGGGAGTTCACGATGTTCTAACTGACTTGAGTGACTTATTCAAATGCATATGCTCCGCCAAGTTGTTAATCGAAGATATGACAACCCTTAAGGAGAGTATGGTTCTTATATTGTGTAACCTTGAGAAGATTTTTCCTCCGGCCTTTTTTGATTCGATGGAACACTTAATGATACACCTTCTCTTTGAAGTTAGAGTTGGTGTACATGTTAAATACCGTTGGATGTATCCATTTAAGAGGTAAATGATACATTGAATTTACTTTTTTAAGTTATTAATTTTTTGGTATCTAATAATGCATGTTGACCTACCTATAGGTATATTTTTTTAAAGAGAAAGATACGTAATAAAAATAGGCTCGAAGGATAAATAAGTGCACAATACATTTCAGAAGAAGTTATCAACTTTTGTTCTAGATATTTATTGGACAATGTTGAAACTATGCATAATCGTTCCATGCGAAATGAGTACAATGACATCGAAAGCGTAGTTGGTCTCTCAAGCTTTCGTACATGTGGTCGACCTTTGAAAAACGGAAAGCCATACATGATGAGCTCCAAGGAGAAAGAAGCTATCGAGCTTTACATTCTAGATAATACAGACGAAGTGACACCTTTTGTAGAGTATGTATCCATATCACATTGTCATTGGAACATAATATAATTGATTCAACGCTTATCAATTCTTTTCTTTTTGTAGGGAGTATAGAGATAAAATAAGGATGGAAAATTCCCTTTTTACTGATGGTGAAGTGGTCAATAAATTTTGGAGGATATTTCTTTCTTGGTTTAAGGAAAGATTAAAGCTTATTGATCCAACATATCATAAATATCATATTCTAAAATATCTTGCTCTCGGTCCCAATTATACAGTGATGTCGTACAATGGATTTTTAAATAACAGGTACAGATTTCATTGCCTTGACACGACCAACATCTTAATTACATACATCTATGGCGTGATGGTTAAGGGATCTTGTTATGGTGAGGATAGCCTGAATTACTATGGGATTCTCAATGAGGTGCTCTAACTTGAATACAATATGCCATCCCTTAATAAACTCTTCTTATTTTCATGTGAATGGTATGATCCAAAACATGGTGTGGTTTTTAACCACATAAATAACATTGTAGATGTCATTTCTTGAAAATATGTTTGAAGATTTGAACCATTTATTCTTAGTACACAAGCTGATCAGATATGTTATGTACCGAATGTTAGAAAAAAATGAAAAAGAGATGATTGTCTCACGGTATTGAAGAAGATGCCACTCATTTATATCGATGATACTGATGAATCTCCATTTCATCAACTTTATTCTATCATTTTGGCCTTAAAAACCATATCTAATGCATGTAAATGGCATTAATTTGGACAAATTAACATTCATACTTTGTTGTATAAATACTGTATAAAATACTATTTTAATGCCAAAATTATATAATAAAGAAAAGAAAAGAAAAGAAAAAGAATAAAATACCAAAGATATTTTATGACCCTAAGCCCCGAGACCTAGGCATCTTGATGACTAGGTCGACATGAATAAAGTAGGGGGAGATAAGGGCCAATAATTCATTAAAATTCTCATTCATTTTTTTCATTTTTGTAACCTATTATATTTCCTACTTTTTATACCTCAAATAAAGAAACTTTATATATAAAAGTTGTAGATAATAATGTATAGAAAAATACAAAATTGAGTTCATACAAGAATAATATATAGTGTACATTTTATACTCGAAATAAAATTCCAAAATCCCTACTTCTCAAACCCATATCTCTCAAACAAAAACTCAAAATGTATCAAAATCCCTATTGTATAATACACCCGAATAAAATATTGATTTTATTTATTCTTTATTATTTTTATATTATATATATTTTTATAATTTTTTAAATATTATTTATCATATATGTACACGTTAAAACTAAAATAAAACCATCAAGAAATCTTTAAAATAAAATCTGTATATTAAATACATAGATGAATATACAATAAATATACCTATATGATATATACTTATATTTATTTAAGTATAAATATCAGATCGTAAAAATATAATAAAAATATATTTATGTATATAAAAATAAGTTATAATTCTAAAAAATAAAATAAATTAATAAAATCTAAAATAAAAATAAAAATAAAATATACAAAATATAGATAAATATACCTATAAATGGAACCTTCAAAATAGCCTTGTAACTAAACACCTTAAATAAATAAATAATAATAATAATAAAATACTTTCTAAAATAATAAATATTTTTTATTTTATAACTTAAAATTATTAAAATCATTTATTAATTATTTTCGAAACTATAAATAATTTTTGGTCTAATTTTTTTAGTTGGTCCACATGGACCAACCAGGTTCCTTCCCTAGTTGACCTCGATCAACTCTTTGACCAAGGTCCTAGGAGTGTCAGACATCAGTATTGACTCATTTTATCTGATTTTAACTCAAGGATTCTTTCATCCTCTTGGGTTGATGTTTTTTGAACTTTTTCTCCTCGATCTTCCCTCATGTGCGCCAGCGTGAATCATCGAGGAATGAACCACCGATTCACCCTGACCACCTCGATCTTCATCTCCGCTCCACCACCTATACAAAACCCTTCTCCCAAGCTCCTTCCCATTTTGAATCACCTTTGACCTAGTTTGGCCCCCTCTCTAGAGCTCTTGATCAAAGAGGGTGACTGATTCTTGTTTGTCTTCTCAGCAGTGCAGTCGGGCGGGTCTAGGGTTGATTTCCATGATCTCCGGTGAGCCTCGCTGTCGTGAGGTGCATCTTCTGGTCCTTGCTGGTTCAAGTGCTTTTATATCACTTTTTAAATTAATCCTAATTCTAGGTTTCATTTTATGCATTTATTTTGTGATTTAATTTCTCGTTTTAGCGTAAACCACCCATTTCGTAGTTTGCCAGAGCATAATCCCTGTAGGAGAAATCAAGGAAGGGTCCCTTTTAGACCCTCATCGAGTAGAAAAAAGAGGCCCCAGGTAGAGGTGCTCCGTCGGACATCATCGAGATCTCCCGCACCCTTTTGAGACCCTACGCCGGTGCGAGACGACACTAGGATCTTTTTGAAGCCTTCAGGAGTTAAAGAGGGGACATCTACCTCGAGCTTTGGTCGGTTGAAGTTTAACTTGGCCATGTTCTTTGAATGTCCTTGCTAATCATCTCCATCGTCCGATCTCCACTGTTCTTCCGGGTGTTCAACAACTGCTGGATGAAGCCTTCCCGTGATCGTTGATCTCCCGCTGGAGGTCTAATCTGAGCCATCCATCGGTAAATCATCGTTGTCGCGTGAGGAGTTGACGCGTGGCAAGTGGATGGCGCATCGCCGTCCATCAGCATGCCTTAGTTGGGTATTTTCCGCACTTAACCCAGCGATTTTTGTATTTTATTATTTAGGCTACAAAATTCATTTGTCGTTATTATATTTTTGTAATATTTTCCAAAAGACCCTCGTACTTTATTTTTATTACTTATTCGTCCTTTTCCAGGTCAGCCGACAAACCCTGGTTTATTTGCATTAAACCCTTGTGCATTTAGTTTATTCTAGTTTGGTTGGAAATTTTAAAATATCAGTTATATATTTTGTGGTACAATTGCAGAAGGGACCTCACATTTATTTTTATTTACATATATGCCCTGTTAGTACAGTGATTTTTATGTGTTTTCTCTATTTATTAAATTTATCATCTGTGTTCTAAAAATCACTAAAAAATAGGTAAGCTCCAGATTGCACACACTTCCACGCCATAGTTTTATTTTTGCAATTAAATATTTTTAGTATTTATTAAAAATCAAAAAGAGCACAAAAGCCCCTATTTGACTTTGAAAATACCAAAAAAATAAAGAACATTTTTGAAAAAAATCCAAAAAAATATTTATTTTGTTTAGCCATTTATTTTACAACTCCGGAAACTGAAAACCCTAAAAATAGAAAAAGAGAATACATAAAAATTAAAATGCTCCAAAATCCAGTATAAAAAGATTAAAAATGCCTAAAATCCCAAAAATATATTTTTCTATCTCTGAATTTCTTTATATTATTATCTATATACTAATATTGATTTAAAGAGTTGTGACTTAATTCGTTGTTTTTCATCTTCATTTCAACTTTGGCTATTTATAAAATCTCTAATTTGAGATTTTTTGTCTTTAAAAATCTATAAAAATTAACAAAAATTCCTAAAAATTACAATAATGGTAGAAAAATTTTTAAACCCCTAAAAGATTCTATTTTTTTTGTATTTTGAGTAATTTTAGTTGTACATATTTTCACTTAACTCTACATTGTATATATACATATTATATTCCCATATTACTTATTTGAAAAGAAAAAGAATTAAAAATCTAAAAAATATAAAAAAGAAAGTAGAAATCAGAAATAAAAAACATCAAAAATCTAAAAAATATTAAAAAATATAAAATTTAAAACCCACAAAAACAATAAAAGATAGACAAGAAGCACATCACATTTCTTGCACATTATTGCACAATCTATCCAATTTTGCTCCCCGTGTTCGACACTCTACACATACTTATACTTATATACACTTTCATTGTCGACTTATAATAAATTTTAACTCCACATTCTATTTTCATTGCTTGATTATTATTGTGGATTAATTGTTGATTGAATGTCATTTATTGAGCCGTCAATACACCTACTGCAGTTTCGCCTTGTGAAATCGTACGACCCTCGACAAATCCTAATCATCAGATACTGAATAACTAATGGGGATTGTACATCAAAAAAATTTCTTATTTCAAAATACGCCACCATAATATGTTGCAATAAATAAGTCCTTAAAGTAATGCTCTTCGCAATGTTTATTTTAATTTGTGCATCAACAAATTTTTCAATCAAAATTTTTCGGCTAATGATTTTGTGCATGCATACAGAAAATGCATGTGACACGCGGTCAAGGTACCAAGGGTATGCTATATGTTTATTTCAATTAATAAAATTTTGTTATAGGTGAACACAATGACGAGGTTGCGAAACTTGTCGCTTACATGCTAGAAAATGGTCTACAAGTTCCTGCACAATATGCTCATTATATTCCTCAAGTAGGGACACCTCCTAGCGTGACACGTACTCTTCGTCCCATACCATAGTCCTCTGGCCACCATCATAGCCCTCGTGAGTCTCAGGTCCCTATCCAACCTCCACCCTCTCAACCTCTCCCACTTTCTCAAGGTCTTATCAACGCATAGGACCCTCCACGGTCTCAGAGCCCTACTCCACTTCCGGATCCACATAGAGTCTTGCAGTTTCTACGTGATGGGTATTTCAAACACATATATTTCTTTGTATGTTTTTTAGGAAAAACTTATTCACAACCATTCTTTATTTACAATTCTATAAAAATCATTTTGAATATTTAGGTACACTATTGACAATCAGTATGCAGTACTCAAGCGATTAGTAAGGCCTTCCGTGCAATGCAAGATTGCTCAGACTACAGATGTAGTTGCATGACTCTCGATGAACAAGAGAGAATATTAAATGGTGACTATGTAAGAATTAATATAAAAGATTCATTTTATATAAAATTTTTCATTTGAATAACAATGTAACTAAAATTTAAATTGTAGAATTTGTTTGCTTTACCCTCTGGCCACACAAAAGGAATGTATCAACATGCCCTAGTAAAATTAAAACAGATCGAGTGAAAGACAACATTTACAGGACTAGAAAAGCTGCTTTTAAAAAGCTAGAGGGCAAAAACATAGGGTCCATCATGATGCACACAAGAGCAGTGGAGACATTATTGCAATCTCTTTACACAAAAGAATTTTCAAAAACATTCTGTAGCTGGGAAGACGAACAGAGGGAAGCAGTCAATCAGATCCATCAGTGGATCAAAATGTTTTGGAACTATGAGGAGTGAAATGGTATGTACAAATATGTATACTTTTTTCAAGTTTCAATTTTTACCGATGACTAATATATTGACAATAATAGAGTGTTGTTGACAATTGTCCCTCCTCATTGGATAAATGGTGGACTGCTACGCATACACGTGGGGGTGAATGGCCTACACCTGAAGCAAAAGAGGTGATGGTATGAATATTACTACTAGTATGAAACTAAAGATATTTGGTTGATAACTTAATATATATATATATATATTGTAGGTTCTTTACAGGAAGATGTATACGGAAAGATTTGGTGCCCCAGAATCTGGAGAGGAATTGGACCTTGTCCCCAGCTTATGTTAAGAAGTCCTTAAAGAGCATGATGTGGGACTTACAAAAGGCAGACTTTGGATGGTTTTCCACCCAAGTTCTCCTCTACTGATTCCACTGGAGCCTCCAGTTATTTTGGAATGACATCAATGTATAACATGCCAACATCTCAATCAGGTGTATCTGAGGTTGAGTTTAGACAACTATCACATGATGTGAATTCACTTGTCAATATAGTTGGTGACATGTCTTCTGGATTACAAAACTTATCTTCTGGAATGGTCTCTTTGTAGGAGGATGTATCTTTTTTGAGGCATTACTTATATTCGCAATTATGTTTTAGTATAGACATTGATTCATCTTTCTAACATTTACAATGTCTTCCTTTGCTTCTTAAAAATAATAGAACTACAATTCCAAAAGGTCATGAGATGGAAATGAGGACGAAGAAGAATATGGATAGGAGGAGGATGAGGATGAGGATGATACACCACATTTAAAGTCTCGCATCACAGAGGGGTTGTGATATCAGAACGTATAGAAAATAAAAAGGCATCAAAAAATTGACAAAGAGATGAAGGACACGGAGAAAGGAAAGGCAAAGGAAAAGGAAAAGGAAGGAGTTTTTTCAAAATGGAGGAAAAATAAGTTTTGAAGCTAAAACATCTAACGTTAAGAACTTTAGTGTCTAGATGTTAGCTTTATATTTTTTTTGAACTTTAGCTTTCTATTGTCTTGAACATGTAACTTTTTAAATATGTTTGCACTTTTATCATTTTACTTATATATATATATATATATATTAAAGTGCATGTTGAACTTTGGCTTTTTACAAGTAAGATTGGTTCTTCTTTAAGATGATTGTATTAGGTTGTAACTACATGTTGGACGATCTCAAGAGGATTGGATGATTATATTAGCTTCTACTTTATTTGCTTGTCTCATGCTATAGGAGAATCATACAATGCATGTGGTCACTGATTATTTTTTATTTGGACAACAGAGTTTGCGACTATGTTTCTACTGTTTTACTACCAATGTAATAGCAACATAGTAGTCACATGGTCATAGATTTAGTGGTATTACTACCATGGTAGAAAGGTAGTCGTAAGCTGATCGTTAATAATAAAATCGTGGTGGTCTTGTGGTTTTTATGTAGTCGGAGATTGTGATGTTAATTTAAGGGATTTTTACATCCATAACCTTGAGTAATTTCGCAATAACATTCATAACCCTGTATAACCGTGAATTACATGAGAAACCCTGAGTAATGCTTAACTCTTACATGACATAACCCTATATCATATTCCGTTTGAGACGCCCGTTATATTTAACGGCTTCCGTTGAAAAAGATGAAACTACCCCTAAAACTCATTCTTATTTGCAATAACATGCCATCGTCCCCCTCCCTCTCCTCCCCCGGTCCCCCCACGCCGAGCTGCTCCGTCCCTGCCCCCCACCGTCGAACTCCTCCTCGAAGCATCGAGCTATCATCGAAGACACTCCCACCACTCCCCGCATCGAGCTTCTCAGCCCCTGCTCGAGCCCCCCAGCTCCCGCTCGAAGACTCCCACAGCTCTCCTCGAAGCTTAGCCACCGCCACGTTAAGCTCCCTTCTGGAACCCCTCCCTCCCCGCACCCCTACCGAGCTGCTCCTTCCCTGCCCGAAACCCCTCCTCGCCGACCCCTACCGAGCTTGAAAGCCCGTCGCTCCAAGCCCGCTCCACGAAGCCCCCGCTCCTGCCGAGCTCGAAGGTCATGGCAAGCAGTGCCACCCCCAACCCTCCACTGTCGAGCTCGAAGCCTTCCGCGCCAAGCCCCCCGCCCGCTCTCGCCAAGCTCGAAGGCTGCGCCAAGCAAAGCAGGCTCCCCCCCTGTGCCCCTACCGAGCTTGAAGCCCCCCACCCGCTCCCACCGTGCTCGAAGGCCGCGTTGATGAATACCCATTCATCACTCTTTATTCTTTTATTTTAGCTAAAAACTTATGCAAAACACCATGTATATTCATGTAAATAACATAAATTATCAATAGGCATTCATTCTGTAAATTACAATAATTAGCATGTTTTTGTTCATAAATAAAAGAATAAAGAAATAAAAGAAAAAGAGGGAAATATTTAGAATAAATATTGAACGACCTAATCCCAAGGGAGGGCTCAGCATGGGCCTGACCGCAAAAGAATCTAAGTAGAGGGAGATAGGGCTAATCATGTGTGTACACACCTATGTACATAAATAAAATTATTTTCCTCTTAATAAAAATAAAAATGTATGTTTATTAGTTTGTACATATTCATAAAAATAAAACTAAAATAAAAATGGGAAATTCAAAATAAAAATAAATAAAATCCTTTTCATTAGTGTACATAGACCATGTATATAGAATAACATATCTATTTATTATCCTCTTATAAATAATTAATAAAAATATAATAAAAATATTTCTATATTCCTTATTTCATGGTGTAAATAAATAAAATAAAAATCAGAAAAATTAAAATAAAATAAAAAGAAAAATAATAAAAATCAACTTTCACCTTGTATGTATACCATTTAAACATGTAAATAAAAGTATTTATTTAACCTATGTAAATAAATAATAAAAATAAAATAAAAATACCCCTTTATTCCAAATTTCATGTTATAAATAAATAAAATATAAAATTGAAATAATTATATAAAAATAAGTAATTAAAAATAAAAATAAAAAAGACACATATGTATATACCTATATATAATAATAATAATATAATGTAAATGCATTATTTATTTTTCAAAAAAAGAAATAAAAATCACTAAAAATTAATTTGAAAATAAATAAACATTTTTTATGTTTTAACTTTTTCGAAATTAAATCATTTATTATTTTTAATTGAATTTCTAAATAATTATTGAATGGAGGCCTCCCATTTGTCCACGGGGGAATGTTGACCTCCGGTCAACTTCCCCCTGGACTACTTTTCCCCACGGATCTCGCTTCCGACCTGATTTCTCATAATTTCCCCCGCTTGATCCGAGCACCATTTGCCTAAACCTCGGGTCCTAATCTCACTTCATGCATCCGAGACCCACACCCGATACTTTGCCTAGGGGTCCGTGCTTCACCAAGCCGGACCCGACGCCTTCTTCTCGGACCTGCAGCAGTATATAGCTCCACCTCCGCCGCACTTTCCCAGCCATCTTTGGCTACGCCCCTTCGTCCCATTACCTCCATTGTCTTCCCCAGAGTGACAGCTGAGTGAGGAGAGTGTCAAAGAGAGGAGGAGGAGCCTCCAGCCATCGATCCGGTGACCCTCGTCGCCGTGCACCACCGCGAGGTGCGCTGAGCCTCGGACATCGACGTTCCTTGAGGCCAAGACCCCCCAGAGCTTCTCCAGCTCGTCCCCAGTCAACTTCCTTCATCAGGTACCCT
This sequence comes from Ottelia alismoides, assembly GCA_037367405.1. Classification (NCBI taxonomy): domain Eukaryota; kingdom Viridiplantae; phylum Streptophyta; class Magnoliopsida; order Alismatales; family Hydrocharitaceae; genus Ottelia; species Ottelia alismoides. Next base: position 142,828 of record JAZKJV010008321.1, on the reverse strand, counting down.
CGAATCCTCTTAGTTTCGTCGAATTTCCCATTTCGCCCAAATTGGTTCTCCGCCGTCGTCGATCGATTCCTATCGCTCCGATCAGCCATTTCACCATCCGACCCGACTATCACCTCCGTGAGACTCCTCTCCACCTTCTGCACCCACACACTCAACTTGGCTCGCCCCGGAGCCAAGAATCGACCTCCCTCGTCGTCGCCTCACCGGAAGTCTTCGCCGCGACTCACCCGCGCATCCACTTCACCCCTAATCGGGTCGAGGCACTTTTCCCTCGACCCAACGTGCTTTCTGTGTGGTTTTTCAGGTCAAAGGGGCCTCATCTAGAGGTCCAAAGCTCGAGCACAGCAGCTCCACCGCCATCTCACCGCTGGGAGGTTCTAGGACTTCCCGGCCTCATCGGAGGAGCTCATTAGCTGCGGAACACCTTGGCGATCATTTCCACCATCTCAGCAGCCCAGGAGGAGGTCCAACGCGCCCGTGGTGCTTCGACGAAGTTCACCGGAGCTGAGTTCATCCAGGACCCTCCTTCGCCGTCCGTTCAGCCTTGACGCTCCAGATTCGATCCTCGCCTTCTATTTGAGGAGCTCCCTCAGAGGCTTGATCGGACCGTCCATCTAGACGAAGGGGTGCCCTCGTTCCTCCGTCGTTCGATCTACACGTGGCGACCCCTCGTCCGTCAAATCCGAGCCATCGGTCTGCGAAGAGGCATCATCGCATCTCCACCGTTCGATCTGACACGTGGTGCTTCTTCAGCCATCCGCTTTTAATAAGGGGTAAATTTCTTGTAGGCCCCTCTGTTTATTGCGTTTAATATTTAGTCCTGTAAATATTTTATTCAGTTGTTTTGATTTTGGAAAATTTACACATCGGACCTCTATGTTTAGGCTATTCGTATTTTAGTCCTTATATATGTGGGCCACATGCATCGACACATGAGGATTTGGTTTATTTGCATATTTGGTCCTGTCTTTTCTGGGTGTTACTGTTTACATGTTTTAAAATAGGATTGACATTTATACCCCTCCGTGCCTGATACACGTGCATCGCGCGTGCTTTGTGGACTTTTTGCACGAGGGGCTCTACACTTTCTTGCTTTGTTATTGTCTAGCCCCTGGAAATAGTTTTTCTTACATTTAGGTCCCTATGCACCGTGAGCCTTTGTTTTATTTAAATAAAATAGCAAATTAAATCCAAATTGCGTGAAATTTGGATACGTGGCTTCTGCCACTGTGTAAAAATTTACCTAAAATTCGGTACATTTTTTAGGCTTTTTGTATTTTTAATAATTCAAAAACAGTGGTTTTTGTGACTGTCTGAATTAGAAAATCAAAGAAAAATATAAAAACTATTTTAAAAATTCTAAAAAATTTAGAGTTAGTTAGTTTTAGTGCATTTTATTCTATCCAATTGAAAAGCCCCTCCCCAGGCTTCGGCTTTCGACCTTGGAGCGATATACCTTTCCTGGGAATGTTGCTTTTCGTGATTTTTGGATTTATAAAAACCGTAAAAATAAAAAAACCCTAAAAAACTATAAGAATTCTAAAAAAATCTATAAACTCAAAAAATATAAACTCTTTTTCAGAATTTTTTTTTGTTTATATTTTTCATAAAAATTGCTTCTAGGCTGTTATAGACCCATTTGATATTTTTCATGGGTCTTACAAGTCTGTATGTATAGTAGCACACTGTTTTTGCTCTTTTTTATTTTTTGAAAATTATATAAAAATTAAAAAATATGAAAAATTGACCAAAAACACTAAAAACCCTAAAAAAACATAAAAACATTTTTATTTGAATTTTTGGAGCATTTTTGAATGTTTATATTATTTGATGAAGTTGCTTGTTTTGCCTTTTTCTGATTTTTCCTCATTATTAAAAAGCCAAAAAAAAGAAAATATAAAAATAATTAAAATCCACCAAAAAATAGTTTCTCTTTCTTTTTATTCCTTGACTACTGATGAATACCCATTCATCACTCTTTATTCTTTTATTTTAGCTACAAAACCTTTGCTAAACACATGTATATATATATGTAAATAATACTTACCATTTGATATGCATTGTGTAAAATATAATAATTAGCATGTTTTTGTGCATAAATAAAAGAATAAAGAAATAAAAGAAAAAGAGGGAGATATTTAGAATAAATACTGAGCGACCTAATCCGAAGGGAGGGCTCAGCATGGACCTGACCGCATAAAAACCAAGTAGAGGGAGATACGGAAGCTCATCCTTGTACATACATACCTGTAAATAAAATAAAAATATTTTCCTCTAAATAAAAATAAATTGGGTTTGTATTTATATGTAAATATTTGTAAACATTGAATCAAAATAAAAATGAATAAAAATAAAAATAAAAACAAAAATCCTTTCACCCTTGTGTATACACCTTGTACAAAAGACCACAGACTTATTTATTTCCCCATATAAATAAATAAATAAAATTCAATAAAAATGTGTACATATTCCATATTCCATTATGTAAATAAATAAAAATTAAAATCATAAAAATAAAAATAAAATAAAAAGAAATAAAAATAAAAATCAACAACAACATTGTACATATACCATATATGTATATAAATAAAAGTAATTATTTTACCCTTGTAAATAATTAATAAAAATAAAATAAAAATATTATTTTATTCTAAATTTTATTCTATAAATAAATAAAATATAAAATTAGGAATAAATGTACAAAAATAAATAATTAAAAATCCAAATACAAAATACAATAATGTATACACCTATGTATAATATACTATATTGTAAATACCTAATTTTTATTTCAAAAAAACAAATAAAATAACAAATAAATAGTTTAAAATAAAAGAAACATTTTTCATGTTTTGAGTTTTACATAATTCGACCATTTACCATTTTAAATTTAATTTCCAATTATTTCTGACATGGCCGCTTCCCATTGGTCCACGGGGGATGTTGACCCCCCGGTCAACTCCCCTTGGACCACAGCCCCGCGGATCATGTGTGCCCGACCCGATTTCTCCATTTATTCGCCACTCGATCCAATCACCAAAACCTCAAACCCCGGGCTCCATTTGTTTCTCGATCATCCTAGATCCACGCCCGGGGTGGGTTATCAGGGTCCGTGCTCCGAGTGTCTCGCCCGATCCCCATCTAGCCGGACCCCTAATCATATAAATCATTTGCTCCGCCACATGATTCACTCATCTTTGGCTCCGCATTTCCCTACCCAGGACCTCCACCACCTTCGCCTGAGTGACAACAAGCGGGTGGTGGTGTCGCAGTGAGGATAGAGTGCCCCGATCACTGATCCGGCGACCTAGCACCGCCGTGCGCCGCCCAGGAGCAGCGCTCGAGCCTCGGGCATCGACGGCCCTCGAGGCAAGGACCCAGAGCTTCAGCAGCTCACTCACAGTCGACTCCGATCATCCAGTAAGCCTCATTTCTTCTATTTTTCATGAATTTCAAGTTACGCCCAAATCCCCCGTTCGCCTTCGGCCATCGATTCCGGCCATCCCATCTACCCATTTCTCCAATCAACCCGACCATCACCTTCACCTCACTTCCCCGCACGTTCTTCGCCCCTTCATCCAACCCAGTTCGCCACGGAACTGGGAGTCGAGCTCCTTCGCCGTCGCATTACCGGAGCTCATCCGCTCCGTCGCATCGTTCACCCACCTCGCCTCTAACTGGGTCGAGGCATTTTGCCCTCGACCCAGGAGTGTTTCTGTGCAGCTTTGCAGAGGAGGACCATCTGAGGTCCTACACGTTCAGCACAGGAGCCTAAGCTCCGCCTTCGTCGCTGGAGCTCTTCGGAGCCTCCTAGCTTCATCGGAGGAGCCCTACAGACGCGGGAGGCCTTGGCGATCATTTTCCACCTATCAGCAGCCCGTGAGGAGGTCCAGCGCGCTCACATTCCTCCGGCGAAGCTCGCCGGCGAGGAGTTCCTCCAGAGTCCTTCTCCGCCATCCGTTCACTCTCGGAGACCCAGATTTGATCTAGACCGTTCTCTGATACGAAGAGACGCCCCGTACCAGCACCGTCCGATCAGTACGTGGCGTCATCTGGAGCGTCAGTTGCAGCGGAGAGGCGAGCCCCATCCAGAGACGCACGATCACCCACGTGGCGTCCATCCAGTCCATCTGCGAATAAAAGGTAATTTACCCTTAGGCCCTTTGCCTTCTTGTTTTTATTAAATAGTCCTGTAAATATTTTTTGCAGTTTATTTTAGTTTGGAGTATTTGCATAGAGGACCTTGTCATTTCTTATATTTGCACTTCTACCCTTGTATATTGTGGACACGTGCTTCATCACGTGTATTTTGGTGAAATTGCTTGTGATGGGCCTGTAGATTCTGGTTGTTATGGAATGAAATATATTTTTGGATATTCGTACTTATGCCCTTGTGAGTGATTTAATTCCACATGTGCCGAATTTCTTGGGTTAATTGTAATTAGTTCCCTGGGTTTTTAGCACCTGTTGCTAAGAAGCCCTCGGAACTTGTTTTCATTGCAAATTGGTCCCTCAGTGCCCAGAACACGTGCATGACGTGTGAGATTCTGGTGTTTTTGCACGAGGACCTCCTACATTTCTGATTTTGTTACTTTTAGGCCCCCAAAAGATAGTTTTATTGCAGACAGGTCCTTGTGAGTGTGGGCTCTTGTTTGTTTAAAATAAAATATCAAATTATATCCAAATTAAGTGAAAATTTGACACGTGGCTCCTGCTACTGTGTAGAATTTTCACTAATTTTTGGGAAAATTTTGGAGCCCATTTATTATTTTTAAAAATCCAAAAACCCTCATTTTTGTCTCTGTCCAGATATAATTAGTAAAAAAATATAAAAACATCTTTAAAAATTACAAAAAAAACCGGACTTTGTTTATTTTAGTGTGTTTGATTTTCTGAGCAATTTTGGTCATTTTTGGATTTATAAAAAATATAAAAATTAAAAAACACCGAAAAACTTATACAAATTCTAATAATTCATAGAAAATCCCAAAAATAATAATTTTTTTTCCTGATTGTTCCTTTTTATTCATACTTAACAGGAAAAATACCTTCAGGCCTATATCGGACCATTTACTATTTTTGAATGGTCTTAGAAGCCTGATTGGACAGTTTTCAGTTCTTTTTGCTTTATTTCAATTTTAGAAAATTCTATAAAAATCAGAAAATCATCAAAAATTCACCAAAAATAGTAAAAAATATAAAAATCATAAAAACATTTTTATTTGAATTTTTAGAGCATTTTAGAGTAATTAAATAATTGTTAGAAGTTGTGTGCTTTGCTTGTTTTATTATTTTATTTATAATTAAAAATTCCAAAAAATATAAAAATATTAAAAATCCACCAAAAATAATTTGTTTTTTTTATTATTTTAGACTACTTCGTAGGCCACAAGGCCATTTCGTGCTCCTCGAGTTCGACCTTGGGCGCTATACCAGGTTAATATCATAGCTAGACCACTATTTTGAGTTTTCATCGATCTTTATCCTTCTTTGGTGGTCTGAACTTTGCTTGATTGTGCTTTGAGTCCTGAATGACTGAGGTCACACCGACCGTAGAAATTCATACTTTACCTTAGTTATTCGAGTGGCTCATCAGAATGGCACTGTTGCCGGGGAGCACAACTTAGTAGTCGTTTTTATTTTCATTTCATTTTATTTTCTTTTACGCGGCTTTCCGCGGCTTTTTCTGAGTCCACGGCTTTTTCACGGCTTTTTATTTTTCTTTTATTTTTTTTGTTTTATTTTATTTTTGTTTTTTTATTTTATTTTTGTTTGTTTTTATTTGTTTATTTTTATTTTCAATTTTTGCATATATATACCCTATTTACTTTTACTGCTCTATTTACTATATTTGCTATATTCTGGTCTGTGACACTTTGTTATTTTCTTGCAAGGGCCCGAGGACCAAGGCGGTGACTTTCGAGGAGCCGGTGCAACCGCGGTGATCGGAGGCGGCTCCCTTCTATACGGAGCCGCAAGAGAGCGCGAGGAAGCAGCGAAGTGTGGGAGTAGTTTAGAGTAGTTAGGTTTATTTTCTGCAACATTTGAATTATTGTAATAATACAGGGACAGCAGGACACTTGGACTCTTAGATACTCTCGGGGTCTGTTTCGCTGAGCACCAGTGTGCTCGGGGGACCCCTCGGTTTTTTCAGTTTTTATGCGGCTTTTCGCGTCTTTTTCGCGGCTTTTATTTCTTTACTGCTTATTCGGTTTCTCGCGGATTTTCGAGCCCCTAGCCTTAGGATTTTCTGCTTGATTGTGACGTAATAATTAAGATCCAAATACCCTAATATATCTGCATGTACCTATAGAGCGGTAATTGGACCAATAATAAAAAGATTAATAAAATAGTCGATTCATTACCTTCGAGCCTACGTGCCGCAACCCACCATGCCAAGCGCTGCTCCTGAACCTGATTTGTCGGGAGGAGGAGGGGTGGACCGAGACCAGACTCTTGGATTGGAGGCTGGTGGTCGACTAGCCGTTCTTTCGAGTAAAATTGCTGTTTAGGGACTCAGTTTTCTGCCTGCACCATTTACGTAGTTTATTTTCAGTCTTTAAATTATGCATGGATCATTTTGCATGTAGACTACTGGAGTCAGGTACGCATCTCTTACTCTGCATGCATCATCGATTTCTTCGCGCATCTGCTTTTTCGACTTCTCCCCCCTGATTTTTGGACTTAATAACTAGGACAACCGAAAAATTCGTTAGGCGATTTTGTTTTTTATTGAAAAATACCTAAAAAGAAAAATAATAAATTTTGGGACTGCTAACTCTATTGACCCTAAAAGACGCTCACCAAAAAATTTGTCTTGGGGAGAGCAACCCCCTCCTTGTCTGGTTTGCTTGCGCGAGAGAGTGACCTGCACACTAGGTAGAGCCACATCCGATATTTTTCTCGACTGATTACCGACTCTTTCTGTACGGGACAGTCGGTTGAGAAAATATCGGATTACCCAACAGGTCATGCTAATCGCTCTACTATCCTGACTGATCACCTAATAAATTTGACAAGATAATTGACCGAGCCTTTATGGTCTTCAGCTCGCGTTGCGTTGGTGAATCGGGGGTTTGCTTGTGATCATAGTTATTACCAGATCTCATCCGCCCAACTCGCCAGATCAAGATGATGGGCAGAAGGTCTCTTAGGCAGCCTCTGGCTGCACCGCTTCCCAATACTTCTGCCCGATCATCTAGGTTGGTTCACGAGAGCTGAGACCCCTGCTCTCCGAACCCGAGTTCGACTCCACCCTGTTCCCCCTCGACCCCCCTTCATTCAGTTCTGAGATACCAGTGCCAGAGGAGAGACAGACAGATGATTTATCGGCACCTGAGTTTGGGTCTTTTGCTTTTGCAGAGACCATGGCCGGCAGCAGTGATGATCACACCAGAGGTCCGCAGCCTGAGCATACATTCATTCTGGACCAAGGTGCGATCAACTCCACCCTGATCGCCTCCCTCGAGACAGTTCAGCAGCAGTTGAGGGATCAGGGAGCGTTTATGATAGAGATGAGGTGAGAGATGGAGTAGATGAGAGCCGCTCGCGACCAGCGCGATCCCGTAGATGGGCCGAGGAGACCCCATGAGGCAGCAGCAGCCGCAGCAGTCGTGGCCGCTGCCGCAGCAGCAGCCGCCGTGGCAGGTGTAGTACCAAACCAACCGAGACCGATGCAGGAGTTACACAACCCCGGATCGACACTGACGCATCATTGGATCGTTCTTCCAGCCATCGTGGGGGACTTCAAGTTCCCTCCGAACACTTTGCAGCTCCTCCCCCGGTTCCATGGGCTCGCCTCAGAGGAGCCCATCTCCACCTTCAGGAGTTCTTGATGATCTGCAGCACAGTCCACGACAGACAGGTGGACCATGATACCATCCGCATGATTGCCTTCCCCTTCTCACTAGCAGACAGAGCAGCCACCTGGCTGAAACATCTGGGGAAGTTTGTCTACACCTGGGAGCAGCTCCTCACCGAGTACTTGAACAAGTACTATCCACTCAGGCAGACGAACACAGCTAGAGCCCTGATCAGCAACTTCTCCATGCTCCCCAACGAGCAGTTCCACAAGGCATGGGAGAGGTTCAGAGAGATGACAGACAGATGCCCACACCATGACATCTCGAAGTCAAACCTAGTTCAGAGCTTTTTCAGCGGGCTGACACCAGAGCTTCAGGGCTTGGTGAACACTTCTTGTGGCGGATCCTATTTCACCAAGGATCACGATCAGGTCTGTGCCATCTACGAGGAGATGGCCGAGAACTATATGGTGATGTCCCAGACTCGACTCTACACATAGGACAGACCTCAGCCACAGACCGTGCAGTACCAGAGGATAGCACGGGTCGACGTCGATCCATCCAGTTCGTCAGCGGCAGCAGCACGGGCCGAGAGTTCAGCCGCAGACATGGGGATCATTAGCGAGAAGCTAGACTGGATGGAGATTATTGAGAAGAAGCAGTGCCAGGGCATCACGCAGATGGAGCAGATGGCATAGACTCTGAGTGACCTGAAGACACCGCTCATGTGTCTTCAGGAGGCACAGACGGCTTTCCAGCCCCGTCTTCAGGCACGAGGCAATCCTAGCAGCAGCAGCAGCTCGTCCCAGCGCTCCAGCTCCCACCAGCAGCCTAGACAGGTCCATCTTGTACAGGCGGAGCCGTACCAGCAGCCGCAGCTTACTTACCAGGCACCACCATCTATAGACACACAGATTGTGGTATACCAGCCGGATCAACCTCTGGCAGTGATCCCGCCACCCCAGTATGATTCAGAGCCGTTGATGGATGTCAACGGGATTTGGTACGACCGCCCCCAGCACGGTATCCGACGAGACCATCCCGGATTCCGTTGGGCGGCCGGAGGCTCCAGCTCCCAGCAACAGCCGTCAGGACAGGGTGGCCTGTACAACCATCAGAGGGATTACCAACAGCAGCAGCCCCCAATGTACCCACATCAGCAGCATCAGCATGGACAGTCTTGGAGGCGTGATCAGCCTCATCAGCCGCAACATCATCCACAGTCTTACCCCTCTCACCCACAGCAGCAGCAGCAACAACCTCACTACCAGAGAGGCTACCCGTCAGGTTCTCATAGGCCATCCTATGAGAACCCCGCCTTGGATGACATAGCCTGCCTTCTTACCGATCAACAGGCTACATTCCGACGGGAGATGGATGAGTTCCGCCAGGAGATGCGGGACACAGTGAGAGGGAAGGCCGCTATCCCTGCCTAGATAGAGCCCAATCCGAACAACCTCAAGAGGAAATCTGAGCAGGTAGTTTGTACTGAGTATGCCACTCCTAGTGATACATTTGGAGATATGTCTGCATATTTGTTTGATACTGATTTTGTCACACTTAGGAGCGGTAGGATGCCAGTAGGCGGCGCCTCATCTGAGCGATACCCAGAGGCTACTTCCAGAGCGCCCGACGAGGAAGAGAGCGGTACTGAGGCCGCTAGAGATGATGACGGTGGCACTGATGCCGCCACGGATGCTGATCCCACCGACGGTACTGAGGCTGCCATTTCACCAGTTGGAGGAGGTGGTACTGAGGCCACCCATGTTGCCGAGCCAGAGCGCGATACTGAGGCCGCGAGTCTTCCAGCCGAGGGTGGTGCTGATGCCACTGTGTCTTCTGAGAGTCCTGTAGTTTTTCCTTTTGCTGATGTATCTCAGAACATTACTAGCAATAATTCCACCTGTGGTGCTTGATGTATGTGTGGATCCTGCCGTCGAGTAGCTCAGACACGTTCGTAGTCCTTCATCTGAGAAGGACCCTATGATCCCCTTCCCTAGAGATCTTCAGATGGGAAAGGGGAAGAAAATTGAAAATCCCAAAAAGAGGCAGCAGGAAGAGTTCAGCCAGCAGATGATAGACCATTTTCACATTCAGCTGACTCTTCAGGAGGCTTTGTAGCACATCCCTCTACTCCAACGTTCACTCAGAGACAGGACCACAGTTAGGAGGAAGAGGAGGAACCACCATTCAGAGATTCACGTGCTAACCAGAGTTACTTGTTTCGCAGTCCAGAACCGTCTGCCGGCCAAGAGGCCAGACTCAGTAGCCCCATATGTCAGATGCCATATCAGAGAGCAGAGGTTCGACCGTACTCTATTAGACATCGGATCGTCGATCAACCTACTTCCGGCAGCCCTTCTCGACCGTTTCGAGTTGGGCACTCTTCGACAGAGCAGGACAGTCCTTCAATTTGCTGATCGATCTGTCAAGAGGCCGAAGGGGTTGCTGAGGGACGTTGTTGTCACGATTCAGGGCCTGCAATTCCCCGTGGACTTCGTAGTGTTGGACATGGAGATCCCTGAGTCAGTGGCAGATACCCCCATCATTCTAGGTCGCTCGTTCTTGGCCACAGCCAAGGTAGTGACCGACCATGATAGCGGGAAGGTATACTTTCGCGTTGAGGGCGAAAGTGTACAAATAGAGACGGTCGAGGACAACAGAGCCAGAGACAGAGCATGCTCAGAGACTACTTTTGATACAGAGCAGATGGCAGATGCCGGGTCAGACATCCACCAGGACTGCGACTTTGTGATCACAGATGATGAGGTAGTATGGGCAGACCCAGATGCACAGGCCATCCTCTCACCTTCAGAGTCTGCTGATGCAGAGACGCCAACAGAGGAGAGCTTGGAGAGCGCATTCCTGGTCCAGGATACTTTTGAGGCAGCAGAGCCGGTTCTCGACCGCGATACTGATTTGTTTTGTGATAACGGTGGTACTGAGGCCACCTTGGATGATACAGATCCCTTGGAGTCAGATGTTGACTGGGCAGATTTTGATGATTACATACCAGATCTGACGTCCACTAAGCCTGCAGCTAAGGAGGAGGTAGATGCCGAGCAGAGCAGAGACAGTCCAACAGGGCAGCCTTCTCCGGATTCAGAGTATGACAGAGAGTTTCAGTTCTCCCATGCGGATTTGGCAGCCTTCATGCAGAGTTTTCAGAGGCCAGATCCACCAGCACCCAGTTGTCCAGAGCTGAAGCCACTTCCTGCATCACTGAAGTATAGGTTCCTTGCGGGTGAGCATGAGATGTACCCAATCATTATCTCCGCCGATTTGACTGGAGATCAGGAATCCCGTCTGATGTGGGTTCTTGAAAAGAACCGCAAGGCGATTAAATGGAGCGTAGTAGATCTCCAGGGGATAAGTCCGGCCATGTGCTCCCACCATATCTATCTCGAGGATGGGGCAAAGCCGTTGTGTGAGTTCCAGCGGCGACTGAACCCGAATATGAGAGAGGTTGTCATGAAGGAGATTTTGAAATGGTGGAGCGCCGATTTTATCTACCCCATCTCCGACTCCAAGTGGGTCAGCCCTTTGCATGTGGTGCCCAAGAAGACGGGCATCACTACAGTAGTCATCGAGTCTGGAGAGGAGATTGCTACACGGGTACCCACTTCTTGGCGGGTCTGCGTGGATGATGAATCTCGGATTCACCATTCTAAGTCTCATTAATTACGCTCAAGTCCCTCAAAATCAACTGCATTTCTGCATTTATTCTGCATAATTAGCATTTGTGCATGATTTCATAAGAATTGCATGTTAGCATCAAAATTCTGCATAAAATAGGAAGCCAAAAATCCAAGCCCAAATTGACCTGTAAATAGCCTAACTTCCCCTATTTTTAAACTCCTTCATGCTAACACCGCATAACCCAAAACCACCTCCACTGTGTACACATCACTAACAAGAGTAAATAAAAAAATACAAAAAAATAATTAACCCAGGAAAGTGGACCAAAAACCCAAACCTTGTTATAGGATTTTCGAACTAAAAGCCACATATCTTCCCTATCCAGTGTCCGATTTGATTCTACTCACTTTTGAACTAATGCACATTCAATTACCTTCAAAACAAGACCAAGTTCAAGTGAATCGGAGTTCGTATGTGAAAATTGGGTTTTGGGCCTCTTTTGTACATTGCATTTTTCGCGGCTTTTGACCTTGTATTTTATGTACTTATTTTCTTCATTAATAAAAATCCAAAAAAATTAGATTAAGGTCTCTTTTATTTATCTTTGAGTTTTCCTTATTTTTCCGGATTTTTATCGTGTTTAAAAATGACAAAAAAATTAGAAAACCCAAAAATCAAGCTATTCTATGTACATGGGATACCCCAGAAATTCACTTTTCACATTTGACCGAATTTGGCTTTGATGTCTTCATGAAAGTTGTAGATCTCGTCGAGACGAGCATTTTTCGTGAAGAAACTTTTTCGATCCGGGGTCGTTTACTATTTCTTTTTGATTTTACAAACTCTTTTTCCTTTGATTTTTTTGGAGCTGACACGTGGCAGCCCCAGAGGCCGCCACGTGTCAGCCATTTTTTCGCCTTTTTATTATCTCGTTGTTATTAAAAAAATTAAAATTAAAATCCCCCGCACGCGCACTACACGTGCGCCCGCGCCTACCCAGGCCCCCGCCACGTGGCTCCTTTTTGGCCGTCCGATCTCGGCCGATCGGACGGCCCTTGACCGTCGTCTTCTCCAGGCCTTCTCCCCTCCGAAACCGCCGCCCCCAACCTCGCACCCTCCGCCGCCTCGTTGACCTCCCAACGGCCCCCGCCGATCTCGCGCAGCCAACGAACCCCCTTTTCTCCGCAACCACCGGCCGCCTGCCTCTCTCTATAAAAGAACCCCGGCGACCCCCCCCAGACCTTCATCCGCCGTTCAATCCCCAGGAGCACCCGCTCCGGTAGTGACAGTCCGGCGAGCCTCCCTCGATCGGCGTGATCCGAGGTCGGCAGACCTCACCGCAGTGCCGCCTCCACTGCCGCTGCTTCGCTCCGGTTCCCTTTCGCCGTCGAGCCCCTCCAGGTATCCCTCTGTAAAACCTCGTAACCCCGAACAAGGACTAAATTGCAAAAATTTTTGATATCTGGGTCTTAATTGTAAAATCTGTACTTATCCAGAGTTCAAAAAATTTAAATTAGGAGTCCATCATGTAGTGCTCGTCGAGATATTTCCAACGAGTCCAAGAACGTCCAAATCCGATATCAGATGAGGAAGTTATGACCATTTTACGGCTGTAGGTCAGAAACCGGACCCAGATCCGAACCCGGATCCGTTTAACCAGATCCAAGTATAAAAGGGGGCTTGGCTAGGGTTAGGTCGACCAAACCCCCATTCTCCACTCCTCCAGCCGCCGGAGCTCCGCCCCAGAACTCGCCGGAGCGCCGCCGAGGTCGCCGGAGTGCCCGATCGTGAAACCAAAGGCACCAACGCGAAGAGCGCATCACGGGGGACTCGTTTCTCACCTCAACAAGGTACGGATCATCCCCTCTTGCTGTCGTTTTCCGCACTTTATTTCCCTATGGGTAGGGTTTCGTTTCGTCACTGGATCATGTTGGAAGAGCATCCTATTGTGCATCTGGGTGAGGGAATCCGTGAAAGATCCCTTCTTGTTCTCTTCCCCACTCGAGATCAAGTGTCTGCTCCCGTCCTTGCTTCTATCTGCACTACCTTTTGGGATCTCTAAGGTATATTTTTGTTATCATAATAAAAATGTCCAGTTTCATACTGTACGGTGAAACGTAGGATCATTATGACCATGTTACCGACCTTACTATTTCCATTATATGCGATTTGCATGACGTGGGAATTGGTAACATTATTGATGGTAAATCTATAATATCGTTGAGCATGCACGTTGCACTGGTAATGGAAGGATTCCCACTAGATTTATTATATGAGAATGTCAAAACTTATTCTGTTTAAAATATTCTGGAGTTGTATTTTTAGTCTAGGGATCAATTATAGACAGTTCAGCTTGCTATCTTCAAATGGATCGAGTGATTCTGCTTTCTTTTGCTTACCTGTTCATGCACTTGCATGTTGGTTGCAAGATTTCTATGTAAACAATCATACAGTATTTTGCTTATCTTTATGTCCATCAATTTCCATCCATCTTTCTATATCCCTTTCCTTACCTTTGGGTTACAGGGTAGAGTCTGAAATTTTGAGACACACGACTTACACTTATTATAATAGCACCTAGTAGCATTTCTAGGATACAAGGAAGTACACCCTTGTTGGATTATATTTTTGGGATTCCTGGACATTTCCTATTTTCAAGGAAAAGGTAATTATAGTATTTAAGAGGTACGAGTGTTAACAATTACAATAGAGTGAGAAAAACTATGCTTGAACATGCATTCTTAATTTGTTTAGTTGCAGGAAATGAATTAAAAGGATACATGGTGTTATTCTTTGGACTTTAGGAAAGATTCCATTAATTAATGCATACTGTAAACATGATTAGGTGGATAATGAATTACGATATATAAACGGCTGTCCTACTTTTGCACCTGAGTTGTTTAAGTCTTGATCAAGAGCTGAATGTAGTTTAAGCACCTTAAGTCATTGGGAAGGTATACCTATCTCTTGCAGCAGCCCACTTAACATCTGTAGAGTATTAGACATTGCGGTGAAATTTGAATGTCTACTATATCTTATTACAGAATGTACATGTAAATTTTTAAATAGAATCATGGGCATTACCTATGTATATACCTTCCAACTTTCTGAATATACCTTCCAAATTTTGACTTAAATTTTAGTTCTTCTATGGATATATGGATTACATAAGCAAGGGAGTAACACTATTTTAGAGACTGGAATATCTTAAGTGATAAATATTATAACTTCCTTTTTATTGGGGTTCTTTTCTGGTTAGTACTGAGTTTTAACATGGAATTTATATTAGAAATTACTATGGATGCATTTCATCCGTATTTTCCTTAAGAATTTTAAATCCAGCTACTAAGGTTGATGCTTATTGATGGCGATATGTGCATGATAGCAGTCCCTGGAATGATATAGCAAGATTAATTGTCTGTGCATGATTTAGAGATCGTATTTAATGGAATGATCTTCTCAGATACACGCCATATAGTATATGTCCAGTACGTTGGTACCGAAAATCTTTGGTGTGCATAAGAATATCCAGTACAAAAAAATAAATCAAAGCATATTGAAGTATGATATTAGTTTCACGCTTTGCTAGAAAGTGCCAGTACAACTTTGTAGCCAGTCGAAATCTTTACAGTTATCAGTTGCAGTTCTGATTTTTAATCTTATGTGGGAACTGTTAGATCTCCGCTATTATTTTTGGATTTGTCCAAAAGCTTAATGCAGGTAGGTCTTACTTTCCAGACCGACAATAGTATAATCAATGCACCTCTCTATATCAGAGATTTATATGCTCATCGGTAAAATATCTTTGACAAACTTCATATGAACCCATTGTATAATGTGGTAGGACCAGTTTGGAAGTTGCTGGAATCAAACACATGTATGTTAATTGAGGAATGATTTCCCCAAATCGAATTCAATGTATTCATCAATCTTAGATACGACATCTATCAAGTTAAACACTGTTGTTAAGCCATAATCTATGGTGTTATTATTAAACTTGCATAACATAGTGAAATACAATATCTATGAGTAAGTTTGTGTGGCTTAGTGTTTAAGTGGAATTTATATAAGTATTATGGCTTGGTGCGTAAGTGTTATCATATAAATGACATTGGTGCTTAAACATAATAAAGAGAAGTGAACCTCCAAGGAGAAGCATGCCTCTTTGGAAACTCGGATAGAGTTTTGGACAACCGTAAATAACCCGGTTGAGAGATTAATGCTGCTTTAGCTCACTGTGTGCTTTGTGCTTCTTTTGGCGTCTTAGTGATTTTTCCGCCATGGCGTCGAGTGGGTTTGCGCCTTGTGCTTTGTGCTGCGCTTTTGTTCTGTGTGTTCTCCGCCTGGCGATGAGGCCTACGGGCTCTATGTGACTCCTCTTGAGAATGTGTGTTACTAACAGAGGGTGTGAGTGGTGATCGTAAGCAGCATTAAACTACAGTCCAAGCTCATCTTTCCTCACCGACGTGACTTCTAGGTACTTATAGGTGTTGGCCCCACGTATAAGTACCCGGATGCACCTTTGTAAGGAAAGACGCCGAGCTAATTAAATAAAAAGCCGTAAACTATGTGATCAGTAGCGATAAATACATGATAAACATATTAAATAAGACCGTATCGTTCATTCGAGAACTCTATTGATGGAATGTGGACTTAGATTAGTTTTCTAGCATGGTCCTACTCTCTTATACATTAGTATCGGTGTATAATACATATTCATACGTGGTTTGGAACTATAATTCAAGTTGTTACAAGTCTTTTTGCATGGGATGGTTGTTCTTTGTGAAGTGTCTTTTCTTAGCGGATGATGGAAATAAGGAAGTTGTTTATACTTTGTGAGTTTTCACAACTACTTTTTGTACACTCTGTTTATCTTTCTAGTTGTTGTTTTATATCCGTATTGGGCGCTTTGCTCATAAACCTATTGCGTGAATTCGACAGGTTCACAGGAGCAGCAACCGCAGCAGTAAGCGGCTGTAGTTGACTTGTTGCAGCGCTCTTTTGTGGTAAAATGTGGTCCTTCTCTTTGAGTTTTTGTACATGTAGTTATTTTTGAGAGACAAGATGTATCCATCCATGTTGCTACATTTCTACGACATTGTATAATCCTTTTTGTGGACATGATGTATGAATGGAATGAAAAAAAATGCATTTCTTCCTTCTCTACTATTCTCTTGCATGGTTGTTACAACTTGGTATTTCGAATGTAGAATTGTATGTTGTGAAAGTGTATTGCTGAGTATCTGGATTCCTGGGGGCGTCACACCCTCCTTCTCTCTCTCTCTCTCTCTCTACATCTCTTCTTCTCGATCAACTCCGCCGGCGACCTCCGCTTCTCTTCTGCTCTCCGCCTACACCCAATCATCATCTCCATCGCCTTCTTCCCCTCAACTTCGCCAACTCCGTTCATCGTCAACACGGCCCCGACTTCGTCTTCTCCGATCACACCTCCAGGAGACAGGGGCTCCTCCACCGTCGACACCTCATCTTCTTCGCCCAAAGCTACGCCAACATCCACCTCCACCGAGCCTTCGCCGACAAACCCCAGCTGCTGATCGAATCCGCATCAGCCCGCAACTCCTCCGCCACGCCGCTGCGCCCTCGACGTCCCACGGTCGTGTGTCGGCCATCGCCGCTTCATCGACACCTCCGCCGTCTGGAGCCCCGTCGACTACGCCACCTCCGCTGCCGCAAACCCATCTTCTCCGGTCTCCAGCAACCGATCGACGCTCTCCCTCTCCTTCTTCGCCCAACAGCTTCGGGCCATCGCCGGTCGCCTCCAGCCAACTCGCGTCATCGACCGCCACAACATCAGCTCCAGTCGCCATCGTCCTCCCCCTCGCCGGCCTTGCCTCCACCCAGGAGCAACCTCGCTCCGCCGGGCCCTCCGCCGCACTCGCCACCGGCCTCCAAGGCCGAGACCCCCGCGCACGTGCGAGGCACGTGCGCCCGGGGGGACGTCAGCACACTTCATCAAACCCAGGGGGGTCACGTGCTGGGCACGTGCCCCTTGGGTAAATTGCAAAAGCCCCCAGGACGTTCTCTGTATTTGCGCTCCAGACCCGCCTCCAGAAAGCACGTGCATTGCACGTGTTCCTCTGGAATATTTGCAGAATTTCCCCCTTATTTCTTGGTAATTACGTGAACCCCCCCACTGCATTGTTTCTTTATTTATTTTATTGCATCTGTACCCCTGTGTTCGCCATCCATTTTAGAACTATTCTCCACATCATTTTATTTATTTAAAAATAGCATTTTGTTCATCTTCTAATTCTCTACTTTTTGACATGCTATGGACATTTTTGTGAATTACGGTTGATTAATAAATAAGTGTTTTGCAAAAATTGGAATATTTTGCCCAATCTGTGTTCTGAAATTCATAGTTAATTAACCGTGACTCAAAAAATTCCCCAAAAATCAAATATTGTAGAGATTACTTTGATTAACATTGTGCCCAAAAATCTTTGCATTTGCATGCATCATTCGTCCTGTAAAAATCATTTTGTGCATTTCAATGTTTGATTTTTGATAGGTATTAAACCCCACATTTTCGAGGTTTAGGATTTTTCTGGGATCCATCACCTAGTGATAGATCTTAGATAATTTTATTTCTTGAAAATAAGTAGGTTTAATATTTATCATAATTAAATATTGAAAATTATTCTGTTTGCAGTTAAAAATTCATAAAAAATTCATATTGCATCTAAAAATCCCAAAAAAATTACAGTGCACTCATTTCATTGTCATTTACATTGTGGCCAAGTTTCGTATTTTTCGGACACCGTTTGAACGTATTTTACATTTTAGTCCCTAAAACAGGCCGAATTTGCATTTTGTATCTCATCTTGCATTGAAAAATTCCAAAAAATACCGCCTTGAAAACCGAACTCAAAATTGGATAGACATTTATCTAGGTTGTTCCTTTGCCTCCTTGTGATCGACCTTGGGACTTGCCCAAGTAAAATAAACATAAAAACCACTTGATTAAATTTGATTAAAGATTGTGGTTATTTCTTGACTGTTCCGATCGCCGCCTACAACGAACGACTCATAATTAGTACCACGAACAAACATTAAAAACAACTTCTTAACGCGGCTTTTCCGGACTCGTCAGATAGCGCCGTTGCCGGGGAGGCAAACGGCTTAGTTTTTTGTTTTGAAAATTTTTGTGTGGTTTTCTGAATTCGGGTAGTCTGACCCCCGAATTTTTCACTGTAAATCCCATTTTATTTCTTGTATTTATTTTTCAGCATTTATTTCATTTATTTTTGATTATTTTCTGAGTCAATCTCTTACATTCTCTCTCTTATTTTTCTTGCGAGGTACCCGGCGCACGTGGAGCGGTTTTTCAAGGAACCGACGCATCTTCACCGACACCCGAAGAGACCGCAATTAAATTAAGATCGAGTCGAGTCGTGAGAGAGCGTAGAGTCTAGGTTTTTAATTTCTGCACTTTTAATTTTTGCTCATTTATAGCGGTGTCCGTTTGGACTCTCGCGTGTGTAAAAAAGACCTTGAACTTTATTTGTGGTGTGTCGTGCCCTGTTTCACTCTCCGGAGAGGGTGGGGCCCGACTTGAGTGGCGATTAGGATAGACCTGCACATACGGCTCTTAGAGCATTTTTTTATTTTTGATTGTGCTCGTAGGATCTTAAGCCACACTGCACTTTAACTGAGACGCACATTAGATCGTTCAACTTAGCCAAATTCAACTCAATTCTTCCCGCTAATAGAACTTTCTGCTTAGGTGCGGTTTTCATCGGCTTGCACGCATTTAGTATAAATTTTCAATTCTGTATTGCATCCCACATGAAGATTGCGAGGAGGCACTGTAAGTCTTCTAACTGAGCATTCATCATAGTTTTCCGCGTGCATCGGCTTTTCCCGAATTCCTCTCTCTTGTTTTATCACATAAGTCTAAAGGAAATTGGGACTGGACAGTAGACGTGTATTTGTGTTCATCTAAATTCTACAGTGATCGCCTTAATAAAACTGGGACTGCTAAATAAAGCCGATCTAAAAAATCCATAAAACCAAGAATTTCTGCGGGAGAGCAACCCCGACATTGTTTGATTTATCTTGCAGCGAGGAGAGAGACGCACACTAGGATAGAACCCAGCTCCAAACCTAAACAGCTCGTTTAAACGGCTTGCAAGATTGAATTTATCACCAATTAAAACTAACAAGATAATTGACCGGACCCTTACGGTCTTCACTTTGAGTTGAGTTGGTGAAACAACCCTTGTATTGTGTTTGATTGCACGTAGAAAATAGGGCATCAACGAATACCACACAATTGTGTCTACATCATAAAACATCTTGTTGACCCAGAGAATGGAGGATTGTGGTAATTTTTGTTCAGGCTCGTCTCTCTCTACCACAAACTCCCCAATCTCAAAAGCCCAGAGAAACTCTTACTCTGGACCTGCTTGGCCTCTGGGAAACCCTTCCCAAGAACCCTATTCCTTCTTCCTCCTAGAAGGAGGACAGACCCACCCTATCCATTTCTCACCCCAAAAGATCGAGAATAACTGTTACATCAATTCTTTCCAAACTATTAACTCAAATCCTTTATATTCTCCAGATAAAGAAAAAGAGATGCCACCCAAGATACCTTCCAAGAAAGACCCTGAAGATGAACCTAATGAAGATCCAATGAAGATGATTCTCGCGAGACTGGCTGCATCTGAGCAGCAAA
The DNA here is from genome assembly GCA_037367405.1 of Ottelia alismoides. Taxonomy (NCBI): domain Eukaryota; kingdom Viridiplantae; phylum Streptophyta; class Magnoliopsida; order Alismatales; family Hydrocharitaceae; genus Ottelia; species Ottelia alismoides. Next base: position 122,689 of record JAZKJV010008321.1, on the reverse strand, counting down.
AACAGCTACTGAGGGAGCAGCTCGAACAAATGAATGCTGGGGGAGAAGTACCAATGGAAGCCGCATACAACCCTGGACAGTACAGAGTGTGGAACTATTTACAGCCACCACAGCCAGAGATCCACTATGAACTGAAGCCACACTTTGTCAGTCAATTACCTCAATTCCATGGTAATACTACTGAGGAGCCATATGAATTCCTGAGGGACCTAGAGCTGATATGTTCTAATCTGAGGCACCCACAAGTCAGCCAAGACTACATTCGTCTCACTGCACTACCTTTCGCCTTGAAAGGGAAAGCAGACTACTGGGTGAAAAACTTGGGGGTGACTGTGACGACTTATGAGAGGTTCAAAAACCTCTTTCTGAAGAAATTCTACCCCTTGAGCCGGACCAATCAAATGAGGACCCGCATCACCAGTTTCGCTCAGATGCCCAATGAACTACTTTGTGAGGCATGGGATAGATTTAAGGACCTGCTACAAAAATGTCCCTGCCATGATCTGGACAACAACATCCTAGTCCAATCACTCTACTCTGGCCTCAACCACGAGACTCAAGGGTTAGTTAGTGCTGCCTGCGGAGGGAATTACACATCACGTGGAGCTGAGACCGTCTGGAAAATACTGGAGCAGATGGCAGAAACAAGCCGGTCTCAAATTGCCAGTCGAGCATACACTGATTCCCTGAACACCCTTCAAGCCAAAGGCGGGAAGCAGACGGTGGCAGAAATAGCTGAGGACTTGATTCCAAGCATGCACTTTATTTCTGATAAATTGACAATTGTGGACAAGAGAATGAACGATATCGACAGTAGGATTTCGCAATTCCCGAAGCAGATGGAGGAACTCACCAAGAAGGTGTCCAAGATGGGGATGCCTAGTGCACCTATTGTCCCGATATATCATGTGCATCATGTCCAGGAGCAACCAGGAGCAGAGCAACAACAACCATGGGCTCACGATCAATCCCACGCCCAATTTTCTCAACAGCCGCCCCCACCGACTGAGACAGTCAAGGAAGCCCCGCCTCTGACATTTGAAGTGAATGGCATCTGGTACACCCAAGACACTACACGACAGGGTAATATGGGAGACCGTCAGACTTATCAGCGCCCACCTACTTTCTATAATGCCGCATTCCAGCAACCGAAGCAGCAGCAACCCTACAATCGCCAGAGCCAACCTCATCAATACCATCAGCAATCTCAAGCCCCCAGACAATCAGCTCAGTCATCCAAACCCCCAGAAGAACCGATCGACATCCAGAGACAACTACTTGAGGAGTTTCGTCACTTCCGACATGAACTGGAAGATCTACGTGTTGATGTCAACCGCTTGTCCCGTTGGAAGGATGAGCAGACAGCTCCAGCCACAACCATTCCCGCCCAGGTTCAAGCTAACCCCAATAGCTTGAACAAATTCAACGCATCTCAACACAATAACCAGGTATACTATCCAGACTTTTCCACATCTGAACATGAGATCCTTTCATTTGACAAAATCAATGCCATGTCACTCAGGAGCGGAAGGACCGTGGTCGTACCTAACGGGGCAAGGGAATCGGACCATGAAGACTCGGAAGATCGACCGGAGGATGTTTCCGAGGAGGAAGATGAAGGACGCCTGAAGATCCCAGCAGTAGATAAAGGGAAAGCATCTATGGAGTCTGCAGAGGACCTTGAACCTCTAGTTGCTGCAAAAATACCTTTGTCACCTTTTCAGCAACCTGATTTTGATTATTATGATTATAATAAAAACTCCAAGTCGAATAAAGATGCTCTTATTTTTGATTCTGATCCTCTATCTCCTGTCTCAAATGCTTCCATTCCTTTCCCCCATGCCTTAAAGAAAGAAAAACAAAAGAAAAACATCAAAGATGACCCAGTCATGGAAAAATTCTGCCAACAAAACATCACAGTCAAAGTACCCTTTGATCAATACGTGGCAGGTAATCCAGCCTTTCAGAAATACTTGAAGGCAAAATGCACCCCCACCCGGACTCGTACAAAGAAAACAAGTCAATTTGTGGAGACTCATATCTTGACAGTTGCCACCACTAAATGCGTCAGAAACCAGCATCTGCCAAGAAAGAAAAGGGATATGGGCGCCCATTATGTGGAGAGTCACATTGGCGGCATAACATTCACACGCACACTTCTCGACAATGGATCTTCCATAAACCTTCTACCCTTAGCCTTATATTATCGATTGGAGTTGGGCCCTCTCAAGAAATCATCATCTTTACTCCAATTTGCTGATAAATCCACTAAAAGACCTAAGGGAGAAGTGAAGAATGTCATCATCATCATCGAGGGTACAGAATACAAAGTGGACTTCACTGTCCTGGACATGGAGACCCCGAACCATTGGAAGGAATCGCAAATCATTCTCGGAAGACCTTTCTTAAGAACTGCTAAGGCCGTATTCGACTACGGAACTGGCATGATGAAATTCCGTTCTCCAGGCGGAGAAGTGGACTTGAAGATGAAACAAACAAAGTGGCAAAGACCAGACTCCGAATCCACAACTGAAGATGCCGAAACATCAGAATGCAATCTCCTCAGAACCACTGGGCCATGGGACCAACTGCCAGACATACAGATAGAAGGCACATCCTCGGAAGAAGAAATAATCCACCATGCAGTCTCTGAGATTTCTACACCCCCAGACAACACTGAAATCTTCTTGGATTTATCAATCACCTCACCTTTGGGACAGTCAATCGATGATGAGTCGGACACGGCTCTGGCCGAATTACCATTCTCCTCTATCAATCTGACTCACTTTTCTTTGGAATTGGTAGCCAACATCTCACACAGTGATTCACCGCCAACCGATACTGAGCCAGAAGCAAAAGTCATTCAGCCAGACTTGATCGACGATTCAGAATTGCCAGAGCTGAAACCACTACCTCCCACGCTGAAATATGCATTCCTCAATGGACCCAAAGAAAAATTCCCTGTGATCATTAGCTCATCATTAACTGTGGACCAAGAATCCAGACTGATCGAAGTCCTTGAGCGAAATCGAAAAGCCATAGGTTGGACTGTGTCAGATCTCGTAGGAATAAACCCCGCTCTCTGCTCGCACCAAATTTATGTTGAGGATAATGCAAGGCCTTCCCGTGAATTCCAGAGAAGATTAAACCCCAATCTTCGGGAAGTAGTGAAAAAGAAATAGGGAAATGGTGCAAAGCAGGATTTATTTACCCCATTTCTGACTCCAAGTGGGTAGCCCCCCTTCATGTCGTCCCGAAGAAGTCGGGAATCCAGATGGTTACCAACGAGGAGGGGGTAGAGATCGCGACCTGAGTACCCACGTCGTGGCGCGTCTGTGTCGATTACCGGCGCCTGAATGCTGCGACCAAGAAAGACTACTTTCCACTGCCATTCATTGATCAAATATTGGAGAGACTTGCAGGGAAAGCATTCTTCTGTTTTCTTGATGGGTACTCCGGCTACAATCAAGTAGCTATTGCTCCCGAGGACCAAGAAAAGACCACATTCACATGTCCCTTCGGTACTTATGCATTCAAGCGCATGCCATTCGGGCTTTGCAATGCCCCAGGCACATTTCAGCGGTGCATGATTGCCGTATTTGCCGAAATGGTTGGTGATTTCCTGGAAGTCTTCATGGACGACTTCTCGGTTCATGGTGATTCATTTGATACATGCTTAGCACACTTGGACCGAGTCCTTCAGAGATGCAGGGAGGTCAATTTGGTACTCTTCTGGGAGAAGAGTCACTTTATGGTGACTGAGGGTATCGTGTTGGGGCACGTCATCTCCAAAAAGGGAATGGAGGTGGACCCTGCCAAGGTGGATGTGATCAAGAAACTTGATCCACCAACCAACGTCAAGTCAGTGAGGTCGTTCTTAGGGCATGTTGGATTTTATCGACGGTTTATTCCTGATTTTTCAAAGATCGCCCGCCCACTGACTGAGCTCTTAGGAAAAGACATCGAGTTTATTGTAAATCACAGATGTCTAGAGGCCTTCGAGCTCCTGAAAAGGAAAATATGTGAATCGCCGATATTACAAGCTCCCGACTGGTCTCTTCCCTTCGAGATCATGACTGATGCATCGGATTTTGCTGTCGGAGCGGTACTCGGACAAAAAAGAGATGGAATTCCTTATGCGATTCACTACGCGAGCAAAGTGTTGGACCCTGCACAGAGAAACTATATAGTGACTGAAAAGGAAATGCTCGCGGTTGTCTGGGCCCTGGAAAAATTCAGATCATACATATTGGGCTCCAAGGTGACAATTTTCACAGATCACACAACAATCAGATATCTCATGGATAAGAAGGATGCCAAGGCACGACTTTTGAGATGGATCTTGTTAATCCAGGAGTTTAATTTGGAGATCAAGGATAAACCTGGAATAAAGAATGTTGTTGCTGATCACCTTTCCCGAATCGAGGAAAACGATCATCCTGATATCGGACCAATCAAGGAGACTTTTCCAGACGAATCGATTTGCGTCATTGAGTCAACCCCATGGTATTCCGACATAGTGAACTATCTTGTCTCCAAGAAGGTTCCCTATGGTTGGACCAAAAAAATGATTGATCGATTAAAGTCAGATTCGAGAAAATACCATTGGGACGATCCTTTCCTTTTCTATGAAGGACCGGATTGTGTCTGGAGAAGATGTATCCCTCAGGAGGAATATCAGAGTGTCCTCACACACTGTCATTCTCTCGAGGCTGGAGGACACCATTCGGGAAAGAGAACCACGCACAAGGTACTCCAATGTGGATTTTACTGGCGGACCTTATTTCAGGATGCTAATGAATTTGTACGGTCATGCCCGATTTGTCAAAGAATGGGAGGGACTATGGGATATAGAGATGAAAGGCCCATGCAACCAATAATTTTCTGTGATGTGTTTGATGCATGGGGGATCGATTTTATGGGTCCCTTTCCCAACAGCAATGAATTTGAGTACATCTTGTTAGCGGTGGATTATTTATCAAGATGGGTAGAGGCTATTCCAACCCGAACCGCAGATAGCAAAGTCGTCTGTAAGTTTATCAAAGATAACATCATTGCGAGGTTCGGGATACCAAAAGTATTGATTTCTGATGGAGGTAGCCACTTTGTGAACAGGGAAATGAGATCTTTGGCTAAGGAGTACAAATTTGAGCATAGAATAGCCAACCCGTATCATCCACAATCTAACGGCATGGCAGAGGTTTCTAACAGAGAGGTGAAGAGCATTCTTCAGAAGTTGGTTCGTCCCGATAGGAAGAATTGGTCGACACTGTTGGACCAAGTTCTATGGGCCTATAGGACAGCCTATAAGACTCCACTCGGTACTTCACCTTTTAGGATGATCTATGGCAAGCCATGTCATCTTCCTGCAGAATTGATCCACAAATCTGAATGGGCGATTAAAAAGTTGAATTGGAGTTGTCACCTCGGGAAACTATGTCGAGACTTAAATCTGAATGAGCTAATTGAAATCCGAAATCGGGCTTATGACAACAGTGTGATTTATAAGGACAAGGTCAAGAGATGGCATGATAGACACATTCGAGAGAAGACCTTTGTCCCTGGACAAAAAGTGTGGTTGTTTAATGCTCGGTTGAAGATTTTTCATGGGAAACTAAAATCAAAATGGACGGGTCCCTACATTGTCATCGATGTGCATACCAATGGAAGCGTAGATGTTGCCGAACTCAAAGAGAATGCACAACCGTTCTCAGTAAATGGACAAATGCTGAAGCCATACATTGAATCACCCAAAGAACAAACGGTTCAGGTCGAGGTCATCTATTTCATGCAGAGCGAGGACATTGAAAATCTATCTGATCATTCCCTCCCTCCCTCCCGACCACATCGGCCTCCGTGTACAGCTTCTTCCTTTACTTAGGCCAAGGCCTAAGTATAGGGGGAGACCGATGCCATCTGTATATACCATTCTTCTCCTAACTCCTAATCGCTCCATTTCCACCCTCCCTCCGTACTTAGGCTAATCAGAACATAGGTATAGGGGGAACCGACATCCACCCGTATATACTCTCCTCATTTCCTGACCGCTTTTCTTTTCATTCTTTTTCTTCTTTTCTTTTTTCTTTCTTTTTTCTCACTCTCTTACGCTTAGCCCGAGCTATGTCTTCTTTACGCTTCTTGTGCTCTGAGGACACAACACTCGCTAAGTATAGGGGGGTCTGTATATATACTTTGTATATATTTTACCCATATCTCGTACTTTCGCGTAAGTCTATATGTATTTACGGGGTGGGTAATAACTTTGAAAAAAAAAGAAGAAGAAGAAGAAAAAAGAGAGAGAGAGAGAGAAGTTTTACCACTAACACTGACCTGCCCAAAATTTTTTAAGGCGTCTTATTTCATAAAAGAAATCCCTTGCGAAAAAAAAATTTGTCTGCATTTCACGCACCTGCACTCCATCCAACATCACATGCATTTGCATATGTGAAAAGTCATTGGGTTCTGAACCGAGTTATGAGCCGAAACCGAGAGTGGTCTGGACTTGACCTTAATCCACCTAATTTTCAGAGGAACTTCACCGAGAAATAGGATTTTAAAGAGCTTCAGGTCTTTGTGACTTAAATCCTTAAGTTCCACATGACAATGTACATCGTTTAACTCTTAGTGTCTAACCTGGTCTCTTCATTCTGGGTACCACTCTGGAATAAGGAATTAATTCGCACTCTCGCACTATGCACTTAGCTCAACCCAGACGGGATGTTGGAAGACTGTGTGAGTCTCTTTTCTGGTAGCGTGGAAATCTAAAGACCGGAGTACGGGTTGAAATAAAGCTTCGGAAAAGGGATGGACGGCTGGGCACAATTTTTCTAAGACCCCAAAAAATGTACGGAACAAAAGATTCTATATCCGTAGGGGCACAACAAGATCCAAGCAGAACCACCAAAAATTCCAAATACATAGAAGCATTCTACCAAATAAAAATCCGACCAAAAAGGTCCAAGCTTCAAAAACCTGCAGATCTTGGTGGAGACTCGGCTACACTGGCCATCTTCACAAGGAGAGGTGACTACACTGGCCACCCTCCAGTTCTTTTCTCCTTCTTCTATCTTCTCCCTCATTCGATTGTGAACACAGCGCGACAGACCTTAGAAGGAAATACCTGACTCCCCGAGGACGAGTTACTGGAAAGGAGAGGAGCATGGTAGTCCGGCAGTCTGAATGGGAAGAGCTAAAACCCTTCACACACAAGAGTCGGTTATTCAATGTTCATAGGGTATACTTTGGGAAGAGGATTGATCTAAGATGACTTCTGAGTTGAAACTGTGTCAATGATGTGTAGAACTTGAGGGATGTTGATTTTGAAATTCTAAGTCTCACAGAAGTTCCGCCACACTATTAATCCAAAGGTCGAGTTTAGCTTCGCTTTCACCTTCAGTTCATGGTCTTGGTATGGAACCCAGTCTCATTTCACTTCATGGCATTTCTTTTTGATGCTCAGGGACGAGCATGGTTTAAGTATAGGGGGATGATGAATCTCGGATTCACCATTCTAAGTCTCATTAATTACGCTCAAGTCCCTCAAAATCAACTGCATTTCTGCATTTATTCTGCATAATTAGCATTTGTGCATGATTTCATAAGAATTGCATGTTAGCATCAAAATTCTGCATAAAATAGGAAGCCAAAAATCCAAGCCCAAATTGACCTATAAATAGCCTAACTTCCCCTATTTTTAAACTCCTTCATGCTAACACCGCATAACCCAAAACCACCTCCAATGTGTACACATCACTAACAAGAGTAAATAAAAAAATACAAAAAAATAATTAACCCAGGAAAGTGGACCAAAAACCCAAACCCTAGTTATAGGATTTTCGGACTAAAAGCCACATATCTTCCCCATCCGGTGTCCGATTTGATCCTACTCACTTTTGAACTAATGCACATTCAATTACCTTCAAAACAAGACCAAGTTCAAGTGAATCGGAGTTCGTATGTGAAAATTGGGTTTTGGGCCTCTTTTGTACATTGCATTTTTCGCGGCTTTTGACCTTGTATTTTATGTACTTATTTTCTTCATTAATAAAAATCCAAAAAAATTAGATTAAGGTCTCTTTTATTTATCTTTGAGTTTTCCTTATTTTTCCAGATTTTTATCGTGTTTAAAAATGACAAAAAAATTAGAATACCCAAAAATCAAGGTATTCTATGTACATGGGATACCCCAGAAATTCACTTTTCACATTTGACCGAATTTGGCTTTGATGTCTTCATGAAAGTTGTAGATCTCGTCGAGACGAGCATTTTTCGTGAAAAAACTTTTTCGATCCGGGGTCGTTTACTATTTCTTTTTGATTTTACAAACTCTTTTTCCTTTGATTTTTCTGGAGCTGACACGTGGCAGCCCCAGAGGCCGCCACGTGTCAGCCATTTTTTCGCCTTTTTATTATCTCGTTGTTATTAAAAAAAATTAAAATTAAAATCCCCCGCACGCGCACTGCACGTGCGCCCGCGCCTACCCAGGCCCCCGCCACGTGGCTCCTTTTTGGCCGTCCGATCTCGGCCGATCGGACGGCCCTTGACCGTCGTCTTCTCCAGGCCTTCTCCCCTCCGAAACTGCCGCCCCCAACCTCGCACCCTCCGCCGCCTCGTTGACCTCCCAACGGCCCCCGCCGATCTCACGCAGCCAACGAACCCCCTTTTCTCCGCAACCACCGGCCGCCAGCCTCTCTCTATAAAAGAACCCCGGCGACCCCCCCCAGACCTTCATCCACCGTTCAATCCCCAGGAGCACCCGCTCCGGTAGTGACAGTCCGGCGAGCGTCCCTCGATCGGCGTGATCCGAGGTCGGCAGACCTCGCCGCAGTGCCGCCTCAGCTGCCGCTGCTTCGCTCCGGTTCCCTTTCGCCGTCGAGCCCCTCCAGGTATCCATCCTTCTCTCTATCTCTCTCTCTCTCTCTACATCTCTTCTTCTCGATCAACTCCGCCGGCGACCTCCGCTTCTCTTCTGCTCTCCGCCTACCCCCAATCATCATCTCCATCACCTTCTTCCCCTCAACTTCGCCAACTCCGTTCATCGTCAACACGGCCCCGACTTCGTCTTCTCCGATCACACCTCCAGGAGACAGGGGCTCCTCCACCGTCGACACCTCATCTTCTTCGCCCAAAGCTACGCCAACATCCACCTCCACCGAGCCTTCGCCGACAAACCCCAGCTGCTGATCGAATCCGCATCAGCCCGCAACTCCTCCGCCACGCCGCTGCGCCCTCGACGTCCCACGGCCGTGTGTCGGCCATCGTCGCTTCATCGACACCTCCGCCGTCTGGAGCCCCATCGACTACGCCACCTCCGCTGCCGCAAACCCATCTTCTCCGGTCTCCAGCAGCCGATCGACGCTCTCCCTCTCCTTCTTCGCCCAGCAGCTTCGGGCCATCGCCGGTCGCCTCCAGCCAACTCGCGTCATCGACCGCCACGGCATCAGCTCCAGTCGCCATCGTCCTCCCCCTCGCCGGCCTTGCCTCCACCCAGGAGCAACCTTGCTCCGCCGGGCCCTCCGCCGCACTCGCCACCGGCCTCCAAGACCGAGACCCCCGCGCACGTGCGAGGCACGTGCGCCCGGGGGGACGTCAGCACACTTCATCAAACCCAAGGGGGTCACGTGCTGGGCACGTGCCCCTTGGGTAAATTGCAAAAGCCCCCAGGACGTTCTCTGTATTTGCGCTCCAGACCCACCTCCAGAAAGCACGTGCATTGCACGTGTTCCTCTGGAATATTTGCAGAATTTCCCCCTTATTTCTTGGTATTTACGCGAACCCCCCACTGCATTGTTTCTTTATTTATTTTATTGCATCTGTACCCCTGTGTTCGCCATCCATTTTAGAACTATTCTCCACATCATTTTATTTATTTAAAAATAGCATTTTGTTCATCTTCTAATTCTCTACTTTTTGACATGCTATGGACATTTTTGTGAATTTCGATTGATTAATAAATAAGTGTTTTCCGAAAATTGGAATATTTTTCCCAATCTGTGTTCTGAAATTCATAGTTAATTAACCGTGACTCTAAAAATTCCCCAAAAATCAAATATTGTAGAGATTACTTTGATTAACATTGTGCCCAAAAATCTTTGCATTTGCATGCATCATTCGCCCTGTAAAAATCATTTTATGCATTTCAATGTTTGATTTTTGATAGGTATTAAACCCCACATTTTCGAGGTTTAGGATTTTTCTGGGATCCATCACCTAGTGATAGATCTTAGATAATTTTATTTCTTGAAAATAAGTAGGTTCAATATTTATCATAATTAAATATTGAAAATTATTCTGTTTGCAGTTAAAAATTCATAAAAAAATTCATATTGCATCTAAAAATCCCAAAAAAATTACAGTGCACTCATTTCATCGTCATTTACATTGTGGCCAAGTTTCGTATTTTTCGGACACCGTTTGAACGTATTTTACATTTTAGTCCCTAAAACAGGCCGAATTTGCATTTTGCATCTCATCTTGCATTGAAAAATTCCAAAAAATACCGCCTTGAAAACCGAACTCAAAATTGGATAGAATTTATCTAGGTTGTTCCTTTGCCTCCTTGTGATCGACCTTGGGACTTGCCCAAGTAAAATAAACATAAAAACCACTTGATTAAATTTGATTAAAGATTGTGGTTATTTCTTGACTGTTTCGATCGCCGCCTACAACGAACGACTCATAATTAGTACCACGAACAAACATTAAAAACAACTTCTTAACGCGGCTTTTCTGGACTCGTCAGTGGATTATAGATGACTCAACCAGGCCACCAAGAAGGATCATTTCCCCTGCCCTTTATAGATCAAATAATTGAGAGACTGGCAGGGAAGAGCCATTATTGTTTTCTGGATGGGTACTCCGACTACAACCAGGTGGCCATCGCTCCCGAGGACTAGGACAAGACCACCTTCACCTGTCCCTTCGGCACATACGCCTTCCGACGCATGCCATTTGGGCTATGCAATGCCCCTGTGACCTTTCAGAGATGCATGGTGTCGATCTTTTCAGACATGGTTGGGGAGTGCTTGGAGGTCTTCATGGATGATTTCTCGATCTACGGCGACGAATTCGACTCCTGTCTTGACTGCCTAGACCGAGTTCTTTAGCGATGTATAGAGGTTCACCTTGTGCTGTCTTGGGAGAAGAGTCACTTCATGGTGATTCAAGGGATGGTGCTTGTCCATATCATCTCCAACAGGGGCATGGAGGTTGATCCGGCCAAGGTTGATTTCATTAGAAAATTTGCACCGCCGTCCAATTTGCGGCAGTTACGGTCATTTCTGGGGCACGTCGGTTTCTACCGGCGCTTCATTCAGGATTTCAGTAGGATTGTCCAACCGTTGATTGACCTGCTGACGAAAGACACTGAGTTCCTTATCGATGACAAGTGTCTTTCATCGTTTGAGACTCTCAAGCGATGTGTTATTGAGGCTCCTGTTCTCCAGCCGCCTGATTGTTCTCTCCCATTCGAGATCATGACGGATGCCTCCGATTTTACCGTGGGGGCCGTGCTAAGACAGAGGAGGGACGGAGTTCCATTTGCTATCCACTACGCTAGCTGCACATTGGATTCCGCGCAACGGAACTACACAGTCACAGAGAAGGAGATGCTAGCTGTAGTCTTCACCCTAGATAAGTTCAGATCATACATTATTGGATCTAGAGTGATCTTGTATACTGATCATACCACCATCAGGTACCTCATGGCAAAGAAGGATGCCAAGGCCAGACTGACTAGATGGATCCTTCTACTCCACGAGTTCGACATAGAGATCAAGGATAATCCTGGAGTCAAGAATGTGGTGACGGATCATCTCTCCCGACTAGAGCATCTTGAGGATTCTGAGCAGATTGATCCCATATGTGAGACCTTCCCAGATAAGGCGATCCTTGCTATCGCCTCTCTCCTGTGGTACGTCGATATTGTGAACTTTCTTGTTGCTAAGAAAGTCCGACAAAATTGGCCCAGGAAGAGGCTTGAGACCTTCCTTGCGAAGGCCAAGTCCTACCACTGGGAGGATCCCATCCTTTACCACGAAGGAGGGGATAGCGTCTGGCGTAGGTGCATTCCTCAGGAGGAGCACCATAGCGTCCTCACTTACTGCCACAAGCTTGAGGCAGGAGGACATCACTCTGGGAGGAGAACGGCACAGAAAGTGCTCCAATCCGACCTATGGTGGCCTACCCTCTTCAAGGACTCTGATGAGTTCGTGAAGAGGTGTACTGACTGTCAGAGGATGGGCACTTGTGGACAACGTGATATGATGTCGATGCAGCCCATTCACTTCTGTGAGGTTTTTGACGCATGGGGCATCGATTTCATGGGTCCATTCCCTAAGAGTCAGGGATTCGAGTACATTCTGTTGGCCGTTGATTATGTGAGTCGTTGGGTTGAGGCCATCTCCGCCTGAACCGCAGATGCCAGGACAGTTTGCAGATTTTTGAGGAAGCACATCATTACACAGTTCGGGGTCCCTCGAGTATTGATATCTGATGGGGGGTCTCATTTCATCAACGACCAGGTGAAGGCCCTTGCTAGCGAGTTCGGCATAGAACATCGAGTTTCCACTCCATACCATCCACAAACGAATGGTCTAGTCGAGGTGTCGAATAGGGAGATCAAGACTATTTTGCAAAAAGTCGTCCGCCCTGACCGAAAGGATTGGTCACAGCTTTTGGACTCAGTCTTGTGGGCATATAGGACATCTTTCAAGACACCTTTGGGCACATCTCCCTTTCGCCTCGTTTATGGAAAGCCGTGCCATTTACCTGTTGAGTTGAGACACAGGTCACTTTGGGCAGTCACAGATATACTTTTGGATTCAGATAGTGTAGGAGACCAGAGGAGGGCAGAGTTAGCAGCCTTGGAGGAGCTTCGTGATACCGCCTTCTCAATCAGCCTACAGTACAAGGAGAGAGTGAAAGAGTGGCATGATTCTCATATCAGCCACAAGCATTTTGAGCCTGGACAGAGAGTATGGCTATTTCATGCTAGGATTCGTCTATTCCCAGGGAAGCTACAGAGCAAATGGAAGGGACCTTATCTTGTGAGAAAGGTACACGACAATGGGAGTATTGATATATCTGAGTTGTCTTCTGAGAGTACCTTTCGAGTGAACGGCCAGCGGCTCAAGCCATTTCTAGATCATGAGCCGCGGGTCGTTGAGGTTGTCCCTATTCACTTTGCATGAGGTGTGGTCTCTTGACTCACATCTATTGCATCTCACGCCTGATTATCACTGTTCTCCCGACTTGTATAGATCCATATGTCCATATCATTCCATTCTTTAGTCCCACATCCCTTGTCTCATCTTTTGATTATGCTGTACTTAGGGTGTACTTTACCCTAAGTATAGGGGGATGTAGGAATCTCGGGTTTGATTTTGATTCATTTTTACCCCTATTTTTGCTGCCTATACTTAGGGATATTTCACCCTAAGTATAGGGGGGGTAGACCCTGTACATTCTTCATTCGGTTTTCCCTTTGTGTATAGCCTGCTATACTTAGGATTATTTGATCCTAAGTATAGGGGGAAAAGCCGAGATCCTCTTGAGTTTATATTCATTCATTCGTCTTTGTATATAGCCTTCCTTTTCACTTCCCTATACATAGCACGAGTTATGTCTTCTTCATCGCTCTTGACTCTGAGGACATCATTCGAGCTAAGTATAGGGGGATGTGTATATATTTCATATATACTTTAGCCATAACTCGTACTTTGTGTGAGCGTGTTAATAAATAAAAATGTCTAAAAACCCAAAAATCCATAAAAAAATTAAAAATTTTTCCTGTAAATAATTATTCTTTTATTTGCACATACATAGATATTGTACAAATTATTTTTGTAAAAATGTTTTCAAAAAATTTTTATGTAAAGTTTGTGTAAATATATGCATATCAAAACTATGTATATAGTACAAAATTTTTCCAAAATGTTTTGAAAAATCAAAAGTTTGCAAAAATCTTGTGTAAATGTGTGTAAATATTTTGCAAAACTTGCATTCATGCATTTATCCATGATTTCAAAACATCTTTTAAAAATTTTGCATGCTTGTAAAATTTTGTGTAAGTGGCATCCTTGTATATATGTATATAGTTTTTCCTGGATTATAGTTGACATTTAAACTAGCATGGAATTAAATTGGGAAATGGAGCTTGATTAAGATCTTAACCCACCTAATTCTAAGAGGAACCTTATAGGGCTTAGGGTTAAGGCTTTTCAGGTCCATGGTGACTTAATTCTTTGAGTCCACTAGGCTATGGTCACATGCCATCTCAATGAGCCTAAGTAGAACACGTAACAACACACACATGACTCATATAGACAATGGCTTTACTTGGACCAGCACTTTGCACCGAGCTCTCTATGGATGAGGTGGTGAGGAGGCAGTCTTCCTTGACTTGGGGTAGCATATGAGGGTAGTACTTCTAGGCGGAACCTCTCTTCTTCTTTTAGTGAAGGAAGTGCGTCTCAACTTGGTCTAGTTGCCATGAGGTCTAACGACGGGAGTTGTGGGTTGCAATAATGCTTCAAAAGAGGGATGGTCTACTGGCTCAAGAGGAAAACTCCTTATGTATATATGCTGCACATGTACATATTGTATAGATGCACTTGAACAGAAATGCAAAAAGAAAATAACTCCAAAAAAGTGGTGGGTCTGATAGAAAATGATAATCCCATCGGAGTATGTATATAGTGCAAATAAGCAAAGCTTGAGACTCATGGATTCCATCTTATGTAGCTTGCAGCAGGGAGACTTAGCTACACTGGCCATGGTCCATTCTCTTCTTCCCCCTCTTCTTGAGCTGGTTGAACTTGAACTTAGAAGGGAATACCCCGCTCCTCGAGGAAAGAGTGGCCAGACTAGGGTCATAGAATTACCTTGTTGGGGAGGGTTGTCAAGTTGCCACTTCTGAGGTGGAGAGCTTATATATCACTTACACTGTACAAGGAAAGACTCATAGTCTTCAGGGTTTGTGTATGTAGACTTCTTCTGATCTGGATTGTTGAGGAGTCTTGATTATAGATTAGTGGATCTTAGAGGCTGTTGAGCTTTAAACTTAAGTCCAAATAAGGTTCCGACACATTAATAATCCGAAGATCTGATCGAGCTCCATATTCCAATTTAATGAAGGCAAGTTTAATAATCAACCTTGATCCATGCATTTTCTCCTCTTTTTCTTTTTCCTTCTCTTTTTCACTTCTTTTGCGAATAAGTGTTTGCTAAGGGACTAGCAAAGTTAAGTATAGGGGGTGATGAATACCCATTCATCACTCTTTATTCTTTTATTTTAGCTACAAAACCTTTGCCAAACACATGTATATATATGTAAATAATAATAATTACTATTTAACATGCATTGTGTAAAATATAATAATTAGAATGTTTTTGTGCATAAATAAAAGAATAAAGAAACAAAAGAAAAAGAGGGAGATATTTAGAATAAATATTGAGCGACCTAATCCCAAGGGAGGGCTCAGCATGAACCTGACCGCATAAAAACCAAGTAGAGGGAGATAAGGAAGCTCATCCTTGTACATGCATACCTGTAAATAAAATAAAAATATTTTCCTCTAAATAAAAATAAACTAGGTTTGTATTTATATGTGAATATTTGTAAATATTAAATCAAAATAAAAATGAAAAAAAATAAAAATAAAAATCTTTTCACCCTTGTGTATACACCTTGTACATAAGACCACATACTTATTTATTTTCCCTTATAAATAAATAAATAAAATTCAATAAAAATGTGTACATATTCCATATTCTATTATGTAAATAAATAAAAATTAAAATCATAAAAATAAAAATAAAATAAAAAGGAATAAAAATAAAAATGAACAACAATATTGTATATATACCATATATGTATATAAATAAAAGTAATTATTTTACCCTTGTAAATAATTAATAAAAATAAACCAAAAATATACTTTTATTCCAAATTTTATTCTATAAATAAATAAAATATAAAATTAGGAATAAAATGTACAAAAATAAATAAATTAAAATCAAAATAAAAATATAATGTATATACCTATGTATAATGTATTATATTGTAAATACCTAAATTTTATTTCAAAAAAATAAATAAAAATCACAAAAAATAGTTTAATATAAAAAAAACATTTTTCATGTTTTGAGTTTTACAGTATTCGGCCATTTACCATTTTAAATTTAATTTCCAATTATTTCTGACATGGCCGCTTCCCATTGGTCCACGGGGGATGTTGACCCCCCGGTCATCTCCCCCCTGGACCACAGCCCCGCGGATCATGTGTGCCCGACCCGATTTCTTCATTTATTCGCCACTCGATCCAATCACCAAAACCTCAAACCCCGGGCTCCATTTGTTCCTCGATCATCCTAGATCCACGCCCGGGGTGGGTTAACGGGGTCCGTGCTCCGAGTGTCTCGCCCGATCCCCATCTAGCCGGACCCCTAATCATATAAATCATTTGCTCCGCCGCACGATTCACTCATCTTTGGCTCCGCATTTCCCTACCCAGGACCTCCACCACCTTCGCCTAAGTGACAGCAAGCGGCCGGTGGTGTCGCAGTGAGGATAGAGTGCCCCGGCCACTGATCCGGCGACCTAGCGCCGCCGTGCGCCGCCCAGGAGCAGCGCTCGAGCGTCGGGCATCGACGGCCCTCGAGGCAAGGACCCAGAGCTTTAGCAGCTCACCCACAGTCGACTCCGATGATCCAGTAAGCCTCATTTCTTCTATTTTTCTCGAATTTAAGTTACGCCCAAATCCCCCGTTCGCCTTCAACCATCGATTCCGGCCATCCCATCTACCCATTTCGCCAATCGACCCGACCATCACCTTCGCCTTACTTCCCCACACGTTCTTCGCCCCTTCATCCAACCCAGTTCGCCACGGAACTGGGAGTCGAGCTCCTTCACCGTCGCATCGCCGGAGCTCATCCGCCCCGTCGCATCGTTCACCCACCTCGCCTCTAACCAGGTCGAGGCATTTTGCCCTCGACCCAGGAGTGTTTCTGTGCAGCTTTGCAGGTCAGAGGAGGACCATCTGAGGTCCTCCACGTTCAGCACAGGAGCCTAAGCTCTGCCTTCGTCGCTGGAGCTCTTCAGAGCCTCCTAGATTCATCGGAGGAGTCCTACAGACGCGGGAGGCCTTGGCGATCATTTTCCACCTATCAGCAGCCCGCGAGGAGGTCCAACGCGCTCACATTCCTCCGGCAAAGCTCGCCGGCGAGGAGTTCCTCCAGAGTCCTTCTCCGTCATCTGTTCACTCCCGGAGACCCAGATTTGATCTGGACCGTTCTCTGATACGAAGAGACGCCCCGCACCAGCACCGTCCGATCAGCACGTGGCGTCATCTGGAGCGTCAGTTGCAGAGGAGAGGCGAGCCCCATCCAGAGACACACGATCACCCACGTGGCGCGCATCCAGTCCATCTGCGAATAAAGGGTAATTTACCCTTAGGCCCTTTGCCTTCTTGTTTTTATTAAATACTCCTGTAAATATTTTCTGCATTTGGAGTATTTGCATAGAGGACCTTGTCGTTTCTTATATTTGCACTTCTACCCCTGTATATTGTGGACACGTGCTTCGTCACGTGTATTTTGGTGAAATTGCATGTGATGGGCCTGTAGATTCTGGTTGTTATGGAATGAAATATATTTTTGGATATTCGCACTTATGCCCCTGTGAGTGATTTAATTCCACATGTGCCGAATTTCTTGGGTTAATTGCAATTAGTTCTCTGGATTTTTAGCACCTGTTGCTAAGAAGCCCTCGTAATTTGTTTTCATTGCAAATTGGTCCCTCAGTGCCCAGAACACGTGCGTGACACGTGGGATTCTGGTGTTTTTGCACGAGGACCTCTTACATTTCTGATTTTGTTACTTTTAGGCCCCCAAAAGATAGATTTATTGCAGATAGGTCCTTGTGATTGTGGGCTCTTGTTTTCTTTAAATAAAATTTCAAATAACATCCAAATTAAGTGAAAATTTGACACGTGGCTCCTACCACTGTGTAGAGTTTTCAATAATTTTTGGGAAAATTTTGGAGCCCATTTATTATTTTTAAAAATTCAAAAACCCTCAATTTTGTCTCTGTCCAGATATAAAATTCGTAAAAAAATATAAAAAACATCTTTAAAAATTACAAAAAAATCAGAGTTTGTTTATTTTAGTGTGTTTGATTTTCTGACCAATTTTGGTCATTTTTAGATTTATAAAAAATATAAAAATTGAAAAATACCGAAAAACTTATAAAAATTCTAATAATTCATAGAAAATCCCAAAAATAATAAATCTTTTTCCTGATTGTTCCTTTTTATTCATACTTAACAAGAAAAATACCTTCAGGCCTATATCAGACCGTTTACTATTTTCGAATGGTCTTAGAAGCCTGATTGGACAGTTTTCAGTTCTTTTTTATTTATTTCATTTTTAGAAAATTCTATAAAAATCGGAAATAGTAAAAAATATAAAAATCATAAAAACATTTTTATTTGAATTTTAGAGCATTTTAGAGTAATTAAATAATTGTTAGAAGTTGTTTGCTTTGCTAGTTTTATTATTTTCTTTGTAATTAAAAATTCAAAAAAAATAAAAATATTAAAAATCCACCAAAAATAATTTGTTTTTTATTTTTATTTGTTTTAGACTACTTCGTAGGCCGCAAGGCTATTTCGTGCTCCTCGAGTTCGACCCTGAACGCTATACCAGGTTAATATCATAACTAGACCGCTATTTCGAGTTTTCATCGATATTTATCCTTCTTTGGCGGTCTGAACTTTTCTTGATTGAGCTTTGAGTCCCGAGTGATTGAGTCACAACGACCGTAGATATTCATACTTTACCTTAGTTGTTCGGGCGGCTCATCAGAATGTTCGTAGGCCGCGAGGTCAATTCGTGCTCCCTGAGACCGTCCCTGGTTGCTATACCAGGTTAATAATATAGCTAGGATCGTTATTTTGTTCTTCATTGATTTTATCTTCTCTTTGATTGGTGGTCTTATACAATTTTTCTTGATTGAGCCTATCACCTTGAGATCTGGGTCGCAACGACCCTTATCTTATTACCCTCACCCAGGTCTTTAGAATTTTGGCTCATCACGCGCCAAGAATCTCCCCCCCCCTCCCCCGCCCGCCGAGCTCGAAGGCCAGCCACTCCCTCACCCTCCGGCTACCTGAACCTCTCCCCTCCGACCTCAGGACGGTGAGGATGCGAGCACCGAGCTTCGAGCAGGGGAGGATTGATGCGGGGGCAAGGGGGGGCTTTGAGCAGGGGAGGAGGAGGAGTGCGTGGCTCTGCAAGCCAGCTCCCCACTCGGCGAGAATCTCTGCATCTCTCCGACAGAGTTGCCTCTGCAAGCCAGCTCCCCCCGGCGAGAATCTCTACAAGCCAGCCCCGCCCCCCGGTCGAGAACCTCTGGGCAAATCCCCCCGAGAATCTCTACAAGCCCACTCCAACACCCCCCCTCCGGTCAAGCACCTCTGCGCCAAACCCCTGCACCCCCCGACGGTAGAGACCACATGTGCAAGCCCCTCCCGTCGAGACCACATGTGCCAGCCTGCCCTCCCCTCCGCCGACAAACCCCCTCCGCAAGCCCCTCCCGTTGAGACCACTGTGGGATTTTTTTATTTAATGTAATCTCGACCGTTAGATTGTTGAGTGGTTAGATTAACTCAATATCTGATTGAGTTAAAAAAGTAAAGTAACGGAAGGTTATAGGTGTAAGACGACACACTTATTGAGGGTCATGAGTGTAATTCATGATTATACAGGGTTATGAATGTTATTGTGAAATTACTCAGGGTTATGGGTGTAAAAATCCCTTAATTTAATCGCATCGTAGCTGCGACGTAAATGACAACAAATGGCTGAAGTGCGACTATATTTCGACTCGTAGCAACTACGCATACGACTACCCGACGGCTACAATGTGGTCGCTAAAAAATACCGAACGTTTTCAACCCGATCACATATTTTGCTACTACATATGGCCGCAAACCTTTGTTGCGACTACTTTGGTACCAAAGAACCACCACATAACTATCACAATTATAAAAGCAAAAACTGCATTTTCTTATAGTGAGAATACGGATACATATATCTATAGTACTAAAAATCTGTGTATGTAGGTATATCATAGATCTATTTATCAATGTGTGTATAAACAAGGGTTTTTATCAGTTGTGCCCTTCCGAGATATCGCAATATCAGTTATGCCCCTATCTTTTTGGTAATATCAGTTGTGCCCCCGACTTCTTGCCAATATTTCACTTGTGCCCCTCAGAGGGGCATAACTGATAAAATATTATTATCAGTTATGCCCCTCTGAGGGGCACAAGTGAAATATTGGCAAGAAGTCGGGGGCACAGCTGATATTACCAAAAAGATAGGGGCATAACTGATATTGCGATATCTCGGAGGGGCACAACTGATAAAATTCCTATAAACAAATATCTAAATTTCTTATAGAGTTACATGTAGATAATTGATGTAGGAAGAAAAATAAATTGACTAAATTATAAAAAGAATCCACAACTGTACCTCGATTCTGAAGCAGGGCCTTGTTTTGGAAATGTAATAATAAAGAGTTCTTATCTTGTTTTTTTATCTTAAATACATGCTTTCACATGCTTATGTAATCCTTATATCTCGATGATAAAGCATAAAGTTAGATATTTTAGTACTCTATATCATTTAAAAAATGAACCCTTAATTGGGAATGGAGGAATAGTTGGGGCCTTTTTTCTTAGTAATTTACCAAGTATACATCTGATAGTGTTTAACTATTTGGTATAAAAATTTAGTTTTCAACATATTATTTTATTTCTATTTTATTATATTTGTAGTTTGCGTAATTTTGATATTGAATTTAAGTCTTAGGAAGTTTTATTATCCGTAGAGAATTTGTATCCATTTGTAAAATACACGTATCCAAATTATGATTATCTATTATTATATCTGTATCCATATTTAAGGATATGATTTGTGGTTTTCAATATCTGCAAGATATCCATTTCAGTATTCATATCCATATTTTAAAAAAGATTAGGATATGACAATACCTATATCAGTATCTATATTTGTTCATTTGCATCCTATTGTAACATCCCAACAAGGTCAGTTTTCTCTGTTAATGGACCGAGGACCTAAGCTCAACATGTTACAAATGGTATCAGAGCAGGTTCCCTCTAATAGTTGAAAGTGCTACCCGAAGGGACCTAAGTTTGGAGTGTGCAACCGCCACTGTCAATGAGAATAAGTGATGGACCATGTCGTGATGAGGACGTTGCAAATATAAATGGGAGAGGTTGTAACACTCCAACCTCCAAACATAGTCCCACGTTTAAAACTCACGAAGTGTGGGTGTGGATTATAAGTGATGGAGAGTACTAGTTGACATCTTGGGCTTAAGCATTTTAGGTAGTTATCAATGGATCGGATTGGGCCCGAACCCAATAAATTGTCAAGGCCAGTTTTCTACAACAATGGATCGGTGACCTAAGCCTGGGACGTTGCAAATAGTGAGCGGATTCCCTCTGATAATGGATAGGACTACCTGAAGGGACCTAAGTCGGGTGCGTGCAACCACCACTATCAATGGGAATAAGTGATGGGCATGTCGCAATGAGGACGTCACGAATATAAGTATGAGAGGTTGTAACATCCCTACCTCCAAACATAGTCCCACATCTAAAACTTATGAAGTTCCAGAGTGGGTTATAAGAGTGGAGGATCACTACTTGACAACTTGGACTTAAATATTTTGGGTGGTAATCAACGGATCCATTTGGGCTAGAATCCAAGAGTTGTTAGTGTCAATTTTCTCCATTAACGGACTAAGGATCTAAGCTTGGAATGTTACAAATGGTATCAGAGCGGGTTCCTTATGATAGTAGAAAGGGCTACCTGAAAGTATCTAAGCCGAGAGCATGTAGCAACCACTATCACTTGGAATAAATGATGGGTCTTGTCGCAAGGAGAATGTTGTGAATATAAGTGTGGCAAGTTGTAATGCCACAATCCTCAAACATAGTCTCATATCTAAAACTCATGAAGTTTATGAGTATGTTATAAAAGTGGAGGATCACTACTTGACAGCTTGAGCTTAAGCATTTTGAGTGGTTGTCAATGAGTTCATTTGGACCCAAATCCAACAAGTAGTAAGGACCAGTTTTCTCCGTCAATAGACCGAGGACCTAAGCTCGAGACGTTACACATACATGTGGAGCACGTCATCTGTTGTAACCCATGTTACAACAGAGGCTGAAGTGAGATTTTTTATTGCCAAATCGGTTCCAAATATCTAATCACTTGATTGAATCTTCTTTTAATACCAATGTTCACTCAAATTCCATCTAATTTGCTATTTTATCTCAATAGTCAATAAAAATGTCAACATTTAAGCAACTGAAATTCCATTGAAAAGAGGACCGAACTTTTGACCCATAAAATAAAAGAGCAAATTAGATCCAATTTGAGTGAAATTTAGTAGGTATGTGGATCATTCCAATCGATTTTGTAAAAAAACAAATATAAAATCACCTCAGCCGAAGCTGCTATAAAATGAGTTACGATAGAGGATCCGCTCCCATAGATATGCCACATCTATAAAAAAAATTCAATTCACTGTCTATGTAAACTAATTCTAAATCTAATTTTGAATGATCAAATATCTTGATTACTAATTATTGAGATAGTTATCAGTATCAAATATTCGCTAGGGTAATCGATCTTTATCTCTTGATCGTGAATATACATTTGTTTTTACATCTGTTTATTGAGAAGTGATCTATCACATCAAATCTGTATTTATATGCGTATCCGACTAAAAACTATACATTATTTTTACCTACGTACGAGTCGTATCAAACCGTTTCTATTCATGTTAAAGATCTTTCTTTTAGCTAGCTTAGAAAAAAGAAAAGAGTTTAGTCATAGATCATTCCGTGATTTTAAAAAATTTTCTGCATAATCGAAAACGAGTAGCAGATTTTAATCGAAACTTAGTGCAGATTATCATTGAATATTAAGTACCAAAAAGTAGAGAAGTTGTTAATTATGATAAACACATTCATGGACAATTTCGATGTAGTTACAATTCTACCAAAAATATCCGGTCTCCTTGCTCTTTCTTCTTTTGAATGTCAAGAGATACGTAAATAATCTTAATTGGCATTTCGTTTGTTTGGGGACGATCGAAGACATCTGTTTTCGCTGCTTGAATATAGTGACGATACAATAGCTGCAATTTTTTACTTCAAAATTATTCCATATAATTTATCTGTTCAAACAAAGATGAGATGAAGGTCGTCCTTATCAAGTTCTTGAAAGCAATCTGATATTGACTTGAATATTGGCCTTCGAAGATCTTGACTTGGAAAGGCACGTGGGATACGTATGATTTTTCGCTTATTCGTATTCAGTTGGTTTGAGAGAAAAAAATGAGACATAATCGTGATAAGGTCTGACCACTTAAGTTAGAACTTTGGACCTTGGTATGAATATCAATTTCCTTGTTCTAATAAAACTAAAATTCTGGTTTTGTAACATCTAAATATGTAAGAACGCGGTTAAAGCAAAATAATCTGCATTTTCAGTAAAAAGATCCTTCTGCTCACTACAACAAAACACTCTTGTGACAACTAAGTTCTAACAATGGAATTTTCTAACAACCAAACATTTCTTTGTCAAGGAAAATTCTATCGCTCAGATGTTCACACTAAAATTGTCGTTAGACATCGTAATACTATAATACATTACTACAAGTTTGTGATAACCGATTATCAGTTGAAATAAAATCAGGGATTTTATCACTTGTGCCTCTCTGAGATATTACAATATCAGTTACGTCCCTCTCTTTTTTGAAATATTAGTTATGTCTATGACTTCTTACCGATCTATCACTTGCGTCCTTCCGTTAATTTAGTCGTAACACGTCCCTCGATGCTTCCTCCTCCTCGGCTCCACGCCCTCCAGCCTCCTTCGTTGTACCTCACATCATTTGCCTGCCCATACCTCCTCTACTCCCAAGTCCGATTGTCGATCAACTCTGATCAGATATGTTAGGAACAGATTCCGCATATAAATTGAATTGCAGAAAAATAATCAAAGTCGATAGGCGGATCCTGCACGATATATCAACTACGAGAAAGTATCTCAATCACAAAAATATCAACCACAAATGCACGGGGAATTTTTAACGTGGAAAACACTCAATATGAGGGGAAAAACCACAGGGTTGATCGCAACCCAAAATCAAGCACTATAATCAAAGCAATCTCCCGTGAGGGGCTTACCAAAGGCCGGCCCTCAATATGGTGCTAGAAATTACCAAACAATGAAGAATAATAGAGAGGAGAAATATCACCCAATGGTAAATCCGTTGCCAAACTGTAGGGAATAATGCTGGAGAAGAACTGCTCTAAAGGTTACTCCCTCCAAACACCGCGGCAACCACGGACACTCTTTCTTCTTCCTCTCTCTCTTGTTTCTTTCTTGTGCTAGGAGAGCTTGTGTTGGAATGATCCTGGTATGCATCCCATACCTCCTATTTATACTCCATTGAGATGAGCAAATAAGGAATCCCGAACTTCTACTTCCAATACGATTAGGAAAAGATAACTCCTAATCCTAAAAGGTAATTGATTTCCTTCTCCAGTTAATAACTAATTTTCCTTTTCCAAATAGGACTACCAATATCCTATAAATATGGAATAGATTTCCACAAAGAGGAGAACCCATCCAACAAGATATTCCTTCTCCATTTCCAGTCCGTTCGATTTCCTTCCAGCTCCAGCTTCTAATCTTATTCGATTCTATCACATCATGATTTGTGTCCGTTTCTCCGTCCTTCTCT
This sequence comes from Ottelia alismoides, assembly GCA_037367405.1. Taxonomy (NCBI): domain Eukaryota; kingdom Viridiplantae; phylum Streptophyta; class Magnoliopsida; order Alismatales; family Hydrocharitaceae; genus Ottelia; species Ottelia alismoides. The sequence continues at coordinate 97,839 of JAZKJV010008321.1, read as the reverse complement.
ACCGTAACCTTCCTTTCTCCTCTCGATTCTCAGATATGAGGTGTTAGCTCCCTCCTTCCTCCACTTCCGTTGATAAGGAACATTCATCCACTTGTTCATGTATCTCTGTTTAATCATGATGGCCCAGCCCTTGGCTCGAGCAGGAAGCCTTCTAATTGCAGGTGCATGTTGACCGCTTGGAATTTATCAACGGAGTTTATGCTTTGAATGTCATAGTCCACACCTTCAACTTCTGTAGCTAGAATCCAAGCTTTAGAGTTTTGATTCTAATCTCCAGCATTAGCCACTGGAGGCCCAAACGACATCAGCGAGAGATCAGAATGAAGGAGTCCCTATACCAGTGCTTTTGTTCCTATCAGATACCATCGAGAAGCACTTGGAGGAGCATTTGAAGAACACTTGTAGATCGGACCACTGTCGCTTGAAAAGGAGATGACTGTAGGACGAGGAGGGGGGTGGAGGAGGAAGAGGGAGCGTAGGAGGAGCAAGGGGGTGTAGGAGGGGGCGGAGGAGGCGGTGGAGGAGGAGCATAGGCCGGAGGAGGAGGGGTTGAGGTGAGGGGAGGAGGAGATGGCTGGGGCAGAGGAGGAGGCTAGGCGGAGGAGGTCGTTGGGGCAGGGGAGTGAAAGGAAAGTCCTTTCAATCTTTTTTTTAATCTAATTTCCATGTCCCCAAAGTTAATGTCCATTTGCATTGGGTATGAACGGCAATTACTCTGAGGAGCACAAGTAATCATTCTGGAAGAAGTCAGAGACCGAACTGATATTCCAAAAAAGAGAAGTATATAATTGATATTGCAATATCTCAAAGGGCACAACTGATAAAAATTCATAAAATTTTAGTTACACCAAACCTTTAACAATGGGTATTGGTGAGTTAATGACCGAATCCGATTTACAAATCAAGTACAGAGAAGAATCCGATTTACAAATCAAGTACAGAGAGAAGAATCCGAAGTACAAATCAAGCACAGAGCTTAACAATGTGTATTAGTGAGTTAATGAAACAATATGTTATATAGCTATACCCGCTTTTAACAATGGGTATTGGTGAGTTAATACCAAGCTTTTAACAATGTTCATTACAGTGAGTATGTTCAAAAAATATTCACTTTTTTTTAATAAGAGAGACACGGAGAGAAGAATCTAATACAAACTAATGAATAATGAAGATGTTTATTTACTTATTGTTTCCACATTTGAGAATACATCGCTCGCTAGATAATCAGCTTCTCTTAGTCACCGTAATAGATCTCTGCCTCAATGTCATTCCACAAAGATTGAAGATCCTTTCTACATTCATACAACTCCATGATCTTCTTCTCCAAACGGGGTAAAATTACGTGCAATATGCGAGTTGCGCTCTCCACATTTTCTCGTATCTCCTTGACAATCATTTCCCCGCTCTCCTTGTAGAGACGCTCTATGATCCTCAAGTGACAGCTTGATGGAACATACATAATTACAATAAGATAGACATACGATTTAACTAAAAGTCATTATGAATGAGACTTGCAACTATTAGCACTATTAGGTAGGTCGCAATTTTCTAAGGTGCCACTAACCATGAAGATGCTCCTCGACGAAACAACTTTTCCTTAACTCCGTATTTTTCAAAAATTCTTTTATACGACAAATGGTCGATTCTACTATCTCTCTCAAAACGTCATCATGGAATCTGCATAATTAGAAAAAAAAGCTCAAGTACAAGTATTTTAGATTTATGAGAATAGTTACTGAAGTAGAGAGAAAATGGTTGGTCCAAATAATTTCAAGCCTGAACTTTCTTACCTGGCATCTTCCAATTTAAAAAGCTTTTGTTCATGAGAACTTAGTTTTCTATTACTGTAATTGCCTTCCTTTTTCTGAAGTCTGACAACGTTGTTCAAACAAGCTAATTCAGGTTCATCTTTGCTCATATAAGTCACGTTAACCTAATAAATAAGAGAAGAATAAAGAATTAGAGAACCATGGTGTTAATGATATCTCATGAAACAATATACCCTAAGCTCTCTCATACCTCGGGTTCAGAATAAATATAACTAGGATTTACATTTGAACTCCCCATACCAATAGAATCCTTTTGATCACATTCCGAAAAATTTTCATCGGTGGTAGAAGCAGATATCCGTTGCCTTTTATAAACATTGCCCTGAAATAACATGAGAGCAGGAAGTGAAACAATTGAGAAATGTAAATTAAACTTGAAGATGTTAGATGGCTTTTGATAAATTCAAAGCAAGAATGCCAAAAAGGCGAAAAGAGTAGGAAGTTATATAATGATCTCTACTCATATGATAATTTCTATAAGATAGAGGTGATCTCGATATGGTTTCAGAATCTGCCTTGCTAATATTAATTGAAATATTTTCACAAAAGAGAAAGAAATAAGGATCATACCATGGTCAATCCAATTGTTGCGTTTTCAATGTCATTGTTATCTTCATTCATCCTTTTCGACGAAAGATTCTCCGTGCAATTCTCATCTCTATTCAGTCTCCCATCAGATGAGAGGCTCTCAGTACAGTTCACTTCATTACGCATTCTTTCAGGTGAAAGTTTCCCTATACAATTCTTATCCAGATTCTTGACGCAATTCTTACTTGCTTCAGTCTTTCTATCAGGCAAGGGATGAAAGTGTGATGTGCCAAACTTGAAATAGGGAAGAAATTGCTGAAAATGATTCTTCAATTTGTCGTTCTTGCCAACAATCATAGTGATCTGCATGATGTAAGAATAAAAAAACATCTAAATTATTCATCATAGATAAACATTTGTGCACCTTTTTGATGAGTAAAGATAAGAAAATATCACATTGAATGATTAAAATCGTACCTCGTGATATAATTCAGAAGGTGATTTTGCAAGTGCATTTGCTTGCTTAAGAATACCATAAAGGGATGCGAGTGATTGTTGATCATTTTGAAGAAGGGCCTAAATGTGAAAATGTGACAAAACCATCAGACTAAGAGATAACTAACCATGTAGAAGTTCATACGGGTATGTGAATATACACCTTTTTACTAATGCACTATCACATCAACAGAGAAAGGTGAAACCCGTTTAAACTAAATAATATCCAAATACTTGTGCAACGCATTTCAAATCAAGCACAGAGGATAGTTTCTACATGTATTGTTGATCTTAAAAAAATATGAACAGAAGTAACATACCTCTGTTTCCAATAGGAACTTGTATGTTTCTTGAAACATAACTGGGGATTTTTTGGGTGAACCCTTAGGGAAAAAATGATGTTCACTAATTATTTCTTTGTATAACTGAAAGAGGTCACTGTGGGGAACGAGTAGACTCTCCAACTTGATGACAGCAGATTCCAGCTCTAGCCTGCAAGATATTCATAGATATTTAAGTATATATCATATCAATCTTGTAATCAGAAAAAAATACTCTTGAGAAGCCACACAACCTTTTATCGCAGATTGCCTGCATAAGCATCTGAAATTCAAAGTACCTCTCTTTATCTTTTTCCAATGTTTCCTTGACCTGAAGAAGAAAACTTTTCATCCTAGAATATAAATAAAACAGATCAAAGTCAAAATGTTCATAATCAGAATTCAGAAACATGAACTAAAGTATTTTAACACTAGTTAATTTTGAAACAATGATTTTAAATGAGAGCAAGCAAGCATTTCCTGGAAAAACAGATAGAATTCTTACTAACTTAAAAGATAAGAAAATTGGAAGGTCTAGTTATTCTTCTGCTAAACAGGTTTCTTTTGTATAATATGCAATAGATATTACATTTAATTCTTTAAAGAGTTATTTCAGCCTCACTAGATGCCACTTCTGTTAGAAATTTCCGAAAATAACATTTAATTATTTGACACCCAACTTACGCACTAATTTAGGTACGAACTTGCTTCAGATAACATGGATCCATGTGAGAATCACGTACTCAATGATACATACATCATTAAGAATCTTAAAAGAGTTGCATCTAAGTGCATTTCACGAGATGAAGGGGAACATTCTATCAATTCTTCTACTGCTTAAAACCCAAATAAAATAGTGTTTTCAATGAAAATTTTCCTACATACTTGTGAATATATGTCCCTAGGTGATGCTATTCAAGATCGCATCCAACACAGAATAACTTGGGATCTATATAATGGGAGTGGCACTGAGGGCAGCAACATTAGATTCCTGAGAGGTGTACATGACAACGGCATGCGGAGGGCATGAAAACAAATCGTGGTGAGAACAAGGACTGTTAAACTATATAAACAAATGAAGCAAACCGTAAAGAGAGGAATTGTCATGTTCACTATAATTATTGACATGTTCACTATAATTCTATGTAAGATATAGATAAGCTTCCAAGTCTCATTTCAGATGAAATTCGAATTAGTCATATGATAATGGAGCCAACAGACAAGCAAATAAGACTGAAAGGAAATATGAAAATAAGACTGAACTGGCAAATAGTCACATAAAAGGAAATATGCTCATCATACTTTAGTTGTGAAAATGTCCTCGCTAGTTGAAAACTTGGAATGTGTTAGCAGGGTTTGCGAATTGAGACTTGAGAGATGGACTGGAAAGATTAATTCAGTTTGTGTATTTGTTAAGTTCCAAATGCATTCAGTTTCTTATGAAACAGTTAGGTGCAAAATGGATTTTCTGAAATTTTACTGATGTTTTGAATGCAATCAATACACCTTTTCATAATATTTTCTGTGCCGCAGAAGCACCATTTTGCTTTAAATTGGTCTAATAAAACTGTGTAATGGTAGTGGAACGACGGAGGTGGTGTTTTTGATACACTGGACAGGACGAACGGCATGGCATTGAGTGCATGCAGTTCTATAACAGCCTGCCAGGTTTGTAATGAAGCAGCCTCTCCCATGAATGTTCTTTATGTGGAGTCCCGTAATGCAAATTTCATTATACAGGTCGGATCTCCGGATGGAGCATGCAAAAAACTTGGCAATCGTAACGACTCTTCCCCCAAGCAAACACTATAATTCCATATGTGACTAAAAGGGGTGAATTAGTTCGGGGACTGGGAGGAGGAAAAACTAAGGTTAGTCAAGGTGTTCTCTTGCAGCTTATGGCTTACGAAGAACGGAATAGAAAGACCCACAGATGCATAATGACAGGAAAAAAGGTGCAAGTACAAAGTCATCATTTGAATGACTGATAACACAGGTCAAGAGACTTATGCATGGTCGAATAGGCAAACTTAATGGGCTCAAAGTACTGTAAAAGATGCTTAAACTATGAACCAAGGAGAATCAAAAAGGGAAAATTAGGATTTTTGAGAAAAATAAACTATTTTTAGTGAGAGTTAAGTTTAAGCTTCTACATTACTTTTGTTTCAGTTGAATGGCAATCTAGTTTCTAATTATGCAGTTGGTTGGTGATTGCAGCTACTGTTGCTGCTAAGACCAGATTGCAGAACCTTCATCTTTCCGACGATCCTAGAGCATGCATGCTATATATTTATCAGTTCCATAAAGCCTTGTCAGCCACTGTTTACTTTTAACTGGTCATATAAGCCAAGTTATTCCATAAACAATTCTAAATGACCCCTTATCTTGTACATACTTCATTTGATCAATGAATTTAGTGAGATCATCCATACCATTAACTGTTCCACTTCTAAAAAATCCTACGAGGAATTAAAAATATTTTTATATTGGAAACCAGCAGAAGCAAGAACTAAGTTCTCTTTTTTAGGAATATTATGATAAGGGTATGCGTATAATGTGCAAACACTGGAGTTGGAGATTCAACTCATGAAAGTGGAATTGTTTGTGCACTTCCACAAAATACTACAATTTGGTAATGAATACCAACTATGTAGTAATCTATTACGGATTCTATATAGACACGACACGACTTCTACGTATGAAACGATAATGATCCGTAGTAATGTTAATCTAATCTAAAACAATCTCAATAAAGTATATGGAACACACGTACATTTTATATTTCTCTAGGAACAGAAAGTATGGAAGTAATTTTGAAAATAAATATTCTTCGATCTGTTCCACTGGCTTTGGAGATTTTAAATTTATGCATGCACATCTAATTTGCAGTCAGACTTGCTACCATTAATGCCGGCCGATTCAAATTTAGAAGTGTAAAAGGAAGCCAAAGAAATGTCGAAGAAAAGGCAACAAGTAGTACATTTCCAGTCATAAAAATATAAATGGGAGAAGATACCTTCCACAGTTATCGAAGCTACCATAGACCTCAAGGACCTTATCAATGTTGCCATCATTCAGATTGTCCTCCATGTCCTGATGTACACCTCCCACGGTCAAGCCACTAAAGAAAACAAGAACGGAGAGGATGGGAAAATTCAGAGTTCCTTTCCATGTTCCTTACGCTGATTAAATTTATATATCATGCACTGAAATCAAAGACTGGTACTTCAGTTGGCGTATCTATATACGAAAAAAATCGGATAACTGGTTACACTGTCCCTAGATGTGCCCTAATGCATAACCAAACATCCAGCAAGAAGAAGAAGAAAGACATACTGAAAAGGGAGGAAGGGGAGGCAACAGATGAGTCGGAATACTCACAAGTAGAGATGGGGGGCGGCGATGGCGGCGATGGCGACGAGATTTGAGAAGCAGAGATCGACGAGAGACGGAGAGAGTTAGGATTTTGGGGTGAGAAACATTGGGACCAACGACCTTTTACGAGGTTTTGGAGGGTCAGGAAAGGGCGCGTTCACAGCTCTGGCGCCGGATTTGGATTTGCAGTTGTGCCCTTCTCCTATTCAGATTTGGAGGGTCAGGAAACGGCGATAAGGTTTTGCAATTGTGCCCTTCTCCTATTCGGATTTGGATTCCTAATGTAATCTTGGCAAAGAAACACTCATCAAATCCACATCATAACTATTCTTCACGGATATATCACACACTATGTTCATCAACAGTATCCAGAACTTGATGGTTTCATCTTGAGTAGGGATGAAAACGGTCGGTATAAAAATTTAGTTACAGTAATATACAACTTAGATATTGATCATTTAGGTAAGGATAGTTGAATAATGAATGTGAATTAATTTACGGATATTAGAATGCCCCCTCCTTAACACTAAAACTTGTTCTTTAAGAAAAATTATATTGAGTCTAATTAAAAATAATTATTAACTTTGAATTTCAGTACAATTTGATTTGAAATAAATTTTGAGTCAATTTCTGCAACTTCTTTTTTTCTCTAACTATCGTAATATTGTAGCAAACTTTATTTTGGTCTCTTCTAACTTTAAAATCTTTTATGTTTGTATTATAATTGATTATTTGGCCTAATGGATGGATTTGTGTAGATTTAAATTATAAGTTTATCAAAATTTATTTTTTTTGAAAATACTAAGTTTATTAAGAAAAATCTAGCCTAACAAATGGATTTTTATATCCTAAATATGGATCCAGATAAAGACATTATCATATTTTTATACATTTTTAACAAACATAGGTATGGATACAGATATTGACAGATATGAAAATTATATTATCATATCTTTAAAAATATATACATATATATACATAATACGAATATGCTAAATGTACTTACGTCATAACCATTGTATCAAATGATAAGAAAATGTATAAAAATATTTGTGCATAATTAAAATCAAATCTATAAGACTACAACTATATTTAAATAGTAAAGCGGATATAGGGATACATGCACATATCAAGGTAATATCCTTATTAATGTCCATTTTACAATGGATATAGACAAGGATGTCAAAATCAGTTTGAAATGGATATAGTATTGGATCGAATACTGATAAATCATTATTAGTTTGAATCCCTATTTGTATATGTCTGAATTATAAGTTTAACAAGTCTTCAGAATCTTCATTAAGAAATAATAGGTCTATTTAAAATATATTATTTGAAAAAAATAATGGTGCTTATTGTCATTTTCTGGCACATATTATATATGTAAATTTTTTTTGACCCAACCCTAAAACAAAAAGTCATGGCACCACCCTACATATATGCATCCTAAGAAAATGAATATTTGCATTTGCACCGTTCAACTTTTTGAAATTCATAATTCATATTCACATTTGTCAATATTAAGGATATTAAATTCATACTAGTTAGATGTTGAATTTTCATGTTCTTATTCACATTTTTATTTGTCCGATATAAGAAAATAACATTCATATCTTCTATTTAACAAATAGAGATGTGGATATATTTATATCCGTATTTATCCTTGGGATTTCTTGATCAGCATGTAACTGAACTCTATCTATTGGATCATAAAAGGGCCCTAGCTATCAAGGAAGCATGATACAGTCATGTACTAAAAAGAGAGCTGATTCAAGCTGCATTAAATCACATAATATGAAAAAAAATAGCAGAAGTATGCACTCGGAGATAGCTCAAATTATCCTAATACTTGACTTTGACATATAATAAACATTTAGGTTCGAGTCATAGGAACTATAATTACTTGGGATTTTATTGTGTGAATTTCGTTAATATTCCTCCAGATTTACAGAAAGAACTCACGAGTTCTCAAACAATACGCAGAATTTGTTTTTTAGAGCAGAAAAGAGATATGCTTTAAAGATCTTTTCACTACGGGATCAACTTCTCAAACGAAGATTTACGTCGCAGATAGTTAGGGGCCTCTGCATATCAAGCTTTCTGGATTTTCGATCCTCGGTAGCAGGGACGGAGCCATAAACTTTTTATAGAGGGGGCACAAATGAAAAGAATAATATTCTATTACCAACTGACAAGGAGAGTAACTATGACGCTGTAAAAATTGACATAATTTGATTGAACTTACTTATTTTTTAGCTTTATGCGAATGAGACACATGTAAAAGATTTGGGCTACTTTTTTTTTGGAAAACCGCCCCTTTCTAATTACATACATATATATAATTATGGACATCAGATAAATCAAAATTTATAGACTCAAAATAAATCAAGTGTGACGATGATTTTTTAGCTTGCGACAACATAACATACATTGCTCGAAGCTAGATAATTTTTTGTCAATGTTGTGGTAAAGCAACATTTTCCTTTTTAAATAAGTTGAATATAAATTGGATTAGCTCAATATATAATGTAGAAATACTTTCTATTAATATAGCATTGTAAAAAATATTGCAACAATGATCTACGGCATCTAATTTATAACTATATCAACAATTTTTCAACTATAAATTATCGTCATATAACATTCATTGGTAAATGTAGGCTAAATAAATATTTATTGTAATGATATGTTTGTTACTACTACTCTAATTATAGATAATATATTGTACATAATGTCAGACGAATTTATAGATAAAATATCACATACTTTATGACAACGAAAAGTTCGTGACAATAGAAATAATCAGTAACTAACTACTTTCGGTCCAATTATTTATTACTTCAATTATAATTTGTTGTAGTAATAAAATTTTAGATAATTATATATTGTAGTAAGATTTTGAAACTTATTCCAACAAATAAAGCTTTAAAAATTAAATGCATTATCAAAATAGTAGTACACAATCGATACAAACTCAGACATATTTAGATGACATCACTGAAAATAGAGGACTTATAAATAAATAGAATCGTGGAAAAAGTTAGATACACTCTTTTTTTGATCGAGAGAGGGAAAAGAGATATATGAAGGAAAAAGGTAGAAAGAGAGATGTGTAAAGAAAATATGTGGGAAACGATCTTCGTAGATGAAAGAGCGAGAATGAGAAAATTATAGAAATAGATCATAGTGTCACCATTTTTAACCTTTTTTATTTTATAAATTAGATTAGTATATAAAAATCAAATTAACACTATATATTTAACATATATAGAAATAACACATAGAAGATTACATAAAATCTAGGGGGGCATGTGCCCCTCCATGCCCCCCTCTAGATCCGTCCATGCTCGGTAGTGCCTTGTAATTTTAGAATCCAGCTTTCTTTTTTTTCCTTGAAAATGTTCTTCTCAGGATATATAATAGCACGGAAATTAACAAAAATAAAAAATAGTGCTTGAATTGGATATAAAAGAAAGCATCCAAATCAAAAATTCCAACTAAATTTCAGCTCTACATGTTCCACAAATCCAATACTTCCAAATAATCGTAAGCATATTAGTATCACATAAACGAAAAATACATGTATAAATTCATCAATAGCCGAAGGCCTGCATGCTCTATGTTTTATGCTAAGTCTCCCCATTGAAGAGTGTTGACCTTTTCCTTCCGGTCCGCGAATTCCTCGGTGAGGCTGGCTCCGACTACTAGGAAGAGACCCTTCAGTTTACATATGTTTCTCCACATACAGATGTCACATATACAATGGCAACCATCACGGCCTTTTATCCTCCCTGGTCTTGTCGCGTAAGTTGTTGTCTAGCCAGTGGTAATTCATGTACCTACTTGGGGTAGACGGCGGCGGTCGGAATTCCCTTGGGAGACTCCCTTGGATCTCCCTATTCTTGAACATATGCGAACTTGCTGTTCTCATCCTCGTGAATTGTCCTTCCTTTCTCGAAACCTCGACTGGCCTTGTGGCAATGGCGCAGCTTGAATGCGGCAAGACGGGCGACAGAGGACGGAGGAGGAGGAGGAAGAAGGAGAGCACGAAGACGAGGGATGTGGGCATTGAGGAAGAAGAGGTGTTATGTGCATGTTGAGGGCTGACGAGGAGTATATAAAAAGGGAGTGGCGGTGCAGAAGTGGAGGGAAAAGTGGGAATGGGAGGGAGGAGCTTTGAAAAGAGTAAATGGGCTCGTGAACGTGAGGGGGATGGGAAGGGCACAGCTCATTTGGGGGCTTCGGGTCATTATACGTGTGTGGTTGGATCACCGTGCCTTTAGTTTGGTGTGGGCTCGTTGGATTGCCTTTACTTAGGCAGGTGGGCATGCCCGTGCACCTCATTTACTCCATGCGGACCCTTTTTGGAAGGATTTAATGGAGCTGTCCCGCCTCCTATTTTGCATTTTTTTTAAAATATCACCGTTTATATTCATCTCTATATCCTTCTTATATGCCATTCGATTTTCATCAGAAACAGAAACTCTTACGACCTCCATCGAGATGGTGTCGATTTAACAAATCCTGTTACCGTAAAAAAATGATTGTCTGGATGGAGGTCATAGGAGTCTCTGTTTCTGACGAAATTCGAATGACATATATGAGGGATATAAGGATGAATATACATGACGATATTTTTCAAAAAAAAATAAAAAAATACCGAAAACAACGCGGGGACAACGATGTTGGCTACCCCAAAGGGCAGCCCCATTAACCTCTTTTTGGAATTGGATCTTATACAACATGAATCTGACATTAGCAAGGTGGGTGAAGAAGGGCATAGTCGCTTGACAAGCTGAAGACATTTTTGACAAGTCAACCTCGCAGTATACTATATGGTTGCAGTGTAAAAATATGGAAAAAATGAGGTTGCCCCTACCCTTCTTTCTCCGTAATTTTTTTTATTTTTTGAAAAATATCACCATAGATATTCATCTATATATCCCTTCAATATACCATTTGAATTTCGTTAGAAACATAGATTCATATACCCTCCATCTAAACAAGTCGATTATAACAATATTTAGATGTTAAAATTACATGTTCTACATGGATGGTATAGGAGCCTCTGTTTCTGACAAAATTCGAATGCCATATATGAGGGATATATAGATGAATATATGTGGTGATATTTAAAAAAAAATAAAAAACATAAAAAATGAAGTGGGGGCAGCCATGGGGCAGCCCTATTGAACCCTATATATATATATATATATATATAGAGAGAGAGAGAGAGAGAGAGAGAGAGAGAGAGAGAGCGGGGGGGGGGGGGGGGTTTATCCAATGGGCACAGGGCTCTAGCGTTTCGGTGAGCACCATTTGTAGGCCACACATGTGTATTACCAATTGAGTAGTTACCTATTTCGAAGGATGTTGTTTGTGGAAGGAAATTAATATGCAAAGAGATTTAACAATAAGTACTGTTATTCCAATTATATCGTGTCCTAAAAAATAGGAATATCGTTTTGGAAAGAAAACATTCAAATCGATGATTTCTTGCAGAAAATTGAGATCCAAATGTTCAGGTCAGTAATATATATTCAATAATAAAGTAAATAGTTGTTGCGAGATCAGTAATATCCAAAACAATGGTCAGTAATTTACATTCATTTTATTATATGGCGTAGAATTCAGTAATATATACACAATGATCAAATAAGTGCTTGTTGTGAAGTCAGTAAAAGAATAACAAATGATCAGCAATTTCTATATGTATTATTACCTTGAATAGAATTCAGTAATTTAGAGACAATACTCACGTAAATGGTTGTTGCGAGATCAGTAATATTCAAACAACGGCCAGTAGTTTACATTTATTTTATTACATGGTGCAGAATTCAGTAATATATACACAATGGACAAGTAAGTTCTTGTTGTGAAGTCAGTAATATCCAAACAACAGTCAGTAATTTACATTCATTTTATTACATGGTGCAGATTTCAGTAATATATACACAATGGACAAGTAAGTGCTTGTTGTGAAGACAGTAAAACCATAACAAATGGTCAGTAAGTTCAGTAATATGTGTACGATTCTCAAGTAATAGCTACTATGAGATCAATAATAACAAAGTAATGATTAGTAAGACATGGGAATTGTTCAAGTAAGAAAGTAACTTTTTGTTAATGCAATGCACATTACATAGACAATGGTATTACTAGCCATTTGTTATGTTATTACTGATCTCACAACACACATTTACTTGACCATTTTATACATATTACTAAATTCTGTACAATGTAACTATTTCGATGTAAATTACTGATCATTGTCTTGATACTACTGATCTCACAATAAGCATTTACTTGACCGAATTATATATATTACTATCATAGTGTTTGGATCATTAATCATCCGCGTGGAATCATTTATTTGAATTGTTTCTTTCCAAAACCGTCTTCCAATTTTTAAGGGCGTTGTATAATAGGAAATATAGGATTTTTTTAAATATGTGGTAGCCTATAATTAGAAATGTAGCTATTGCTAATACACGTGTATGGCCCAGAATGGGTGCTCATTGAAACGCTAATTGGCACAGGGCTCACTAGATAAGCCCTATATATATATATATATATATATATATATATATATATATAGAGGATGGGGAGCTTGCACCAAGGTGCATGTAACTTTACATGCACCGGCGCTTATATCTTCCACATTTTTTTACTTTTTTGAAAAATACCACCATGTATATTCATCCATATATCCCTCCAACATGTCATTCGGATTTCGTCAGAAACAGAAACTCCTATGACCTCCATCCAGAACAGGTCGATTACAACAATTCTAAGACCGTTAAAATTACCTGTTCTGGATGGAGGTCATAGGAGTCTCTGTTTCTGACAAAATCCGAATGACATGTTGGAGGGATATATGGATGAATATACATCATGGTATTTTTCAAAAAAGTAAAAAAATATGGAAGATATAAGCGTCGGTGCATATAAAGTTACATGCACCTTGGTGCAAGCTCCCCATCCTCATATATATATATAGGAGAAACTTCAAATGAGGCGGGGTCTCACCATATATATGGTGAGCCACCCTCAATTTAGGCATTTTCCAATACATTTTACAATTTCTTGTTTCATACATATAACAATAAATATTAACACAACATGTATAGTGAAATAAAATTTTGAAAATATTATTATATTGGATGGAAATGTTAATTTAAATTTGATGCCATATTTTACAAAATTCATTTTTTACAATGTGTAGTTTATACTTTTATAAAACTGTTACAGAGTTTTACTAAATTCACAGTGCCTTTTACAATTTCAGAAAAGCCCCACCCCATTTGAAAGGTCCCCTATATATATATGAGGAAAGGGAGCCTACTTTGTGAAGTAGGTAACTTACCTACTTTACATTTTATTTTTTTGTAAATTTTTTATTTTTTTTGAAAAATACTACCATGAATTTTCATAATTATATCCCTCTAATATGTCATTCAAATTTCGTCAGAAACAGAGACTCCTACAGCCTCCATCCAGACAATCATTTTTTAACGGTCACAGATTTGTTGTATTTTACATGTTCTGGATGAAGGTTGTAGGAGTCTCTGTTTCTGACGAAATTTGAAGGATATATTAGAGAGATATAATTATGAAAATCTATGGTGCCATTTCTAAAAAAAATAAAAGAAATTTGTGAAAAATAGATGTGAAGTAGGTAAGGTTACCTACTTCACAAAGTAGGCTCCCTTTCATATCTCTCTCTTTTTATATATATATATAGGGCCCTTCCAATGAGGTGCACCTTTCCTGGGTGCTAGGAAATCCACTCATAGAGACCGTATGATGATGATCTAATGGATGAGATTAAAACCACCAAAGAAAAGCTAAGAGTGGTATTCGAAATAACTAATTAGCTAAGTTTAAGGAGGAGATTGAGCGTTTAGCACGGAAAGGAAAGATTTTAGAATTAGTCGAATATTTCAAAAGTTTTAAGATTAATTGGAATTACTATTAAAAAAATTCTAATAAATATTAAAAACTTAGCGATAACGTACAGCCTGTAAACTGTTAACGTCTCTGGGTTACTTAAAATCACTAAAATTTACAAAAATAAAGACTAAAATACAATACAATGCAAAGGAATACAAAATAATTGGTGGCATATATTGAAAAAATGTTAATTGACATACAATTGTTATCATTATAATGAGAAATATCTTCAGAATATAATATATGTTTGTTGTATAACACAATATAAAGAAAACACACTAATTGTATTACAAGTTGGAATTATAAGTCAATCTCGATTAGAGCATGCATATTTGAATCTGGAATTGACGGTCTGTATATATTTACTTACTATGATTTACAAATTAAAAAATCAAAATACAATAGATTGCCAAATAATACAAAAGAAATCCATGACTTATGTATTTTCTGCCATTTATAATGATATATTAAACGTTTCTATAATATATATTGATACCAATTACTATATTTCAAAGTAAAACACGATATCTGCATACTAGAAATTTTACTTTTACAACCTTAACGGGAGAGAAAAATTCCTATAACAAAACTTTACACTGTAATACAAACTTAACTTAAACGTAGGACATGTAAAATGATAAGATCGAGGTGTTACTTTTAATTACTAATAATTACAATAAAAAGGATTATAATACAATACGATGCAAAGGAATACAAAATAATCTATTACATACTTACAATTATTGTCAATTGAATTACATTTTATATCAACATATTGATTTATGATTCATTAATTTCCTATAATTTGTTGTATAACACAATAAACTTGAAACATAACTATTCAATTTAAGGTTCGAAATATATGAAAATCTGGAAAAGAGCATACTTTTTATGAAATCTTATTGTCGTTATGTTTAGATTAAATTAGTAAAATTTACAAAAAAAAACACACTTTACAATACATTGAAAAGGAATATTTAAAAATTAATGATTTCTATGAGATTTTTGCAATTTGTATTGTAATATTATTCAATTATATGAAATATATATATCTCAATTACAATATGTCAGCGCATAACTGGTGGAGATCAGATCTTTTTTTTTCTTTTTTTCTTTTATATTTTCTTTTTTTTCTTTTCTTTCTTTTTCTTATTTTTTTCTTTTTTCTTTCTTTTTTTCTTTTTTTCTTTTTTTCATTCTTTTCATTTGTTTGCTCCGGAGATCGGTGGTCTTAAGTTCCTCACAAGGCGTGAACTTAGTCGCTGAGTCGACCACACAAAATCCGGAATAAAACAACAATTAACCCACAATAAATATATGCAATAAATATACAAAAATGTGGAGTTAAAATTTATTATAACTCTACTGTAAATGTGTATAGGTGTAAGTACAGGTAGAGGTCGAACACTGGGAGGCGAATGGTTGTATGTGATGTATCATTTAATTATTCAATCACTTGTTCATGTCCTTTTATTGTTTTAGTGGGGTTTGGGTTTTGTAATTTTTTTATATATTTTTTATAATTTTTTTATTTTGTTTATATATTTTATATTTTTTTATATTTTCTTTTAATATTTTTAATTATATAATATAAATAGATAGATATATATATAAGACATACATATATAAAGAGATATATATATATATAAGAAGAGAGAGAGAGGAGTGCTATAGTCTATAGATATATATATACTTAAAAGATATATATAGATATAATTTTTTTTGGCTTTTTAATATTTTTCTAATTTTTTTGTTATTTTTCTGAAAACTTTCTAATTTTATGTATATTTAAATTCAAAAATGTCCACAATATAGGACTAAATAATTGGCCGAATATAATTTGGGTTTTAAAAATATAAAATAAACTCCAAAATTTCCCAAATTAATTTTAATATATTAATAATAATATATAGATAATTATAAAAGAGAAAAATATATTTTTGGGGTTTTTTTAAAGATTTTTCTATTTTTTATTGGATTTTGGAGCTTTCTGATTTTTTTAATTTTCTTTTTCATATTTTTAGGTTTTTTTCTGGACTCAATATATATATAATTATGCCATATATAATCTTTTTGGGATTTTTTCAAAAACATTTTCTAATTTTTTTTGTATTTTCTAATTTAGACAGTGCAAAAATGGCTTCTATTTCATTTTTAATAATTAGGAAAAATGCAAAAAATGCGAAATAAAATATGGGCGTGAACAAGCATGGCATGGAGCACCTATCCTAATTTTTGTGGATTTTTAGAAGCCATCTAGGTATTTTTAATAAATGGATAAAAGACACAAAAATAATTAAGCCTGGCAGGGGTATTTTTTCAAATATAATAAATTACAGGGGCAGCAGTGCAAAAATTCCAATAGAAATAAACATTTATTTAAACTTTTAGGACTATTTTACAATATTCAAAAACCGCCAGGGGTTACATAAATTTTCACGCGCCTCACGTGGGACTGCACGTGAGGCGCGGAAGGACCTAAACGCAATTTCAGGAAACACAGGGGTCTTACTGCAAAATTTACAATTATTTTATAACGTGCAAATTTATTTACAGCATTAAATATTAAATACAAAAAAGGCGGGGGCTGGATGCGCAAATTACCCCCAATAGGCGCGCGATCCAACGGTTTAGCGTTCTCCACTTGACACGCGTCGCCACCTCCTCGCCCGATGACGCTTCGCTGATGGAGGGCTGAGACTAGATCAGCCGCGTGATCTGACGGTGAATGCAGAGCTCCATCCAACGGCTGGGATCTGAACTGGGTTGGGACCACGATCGGACGGTGAAGGCGAAGGTACGAAGAACAGGGAAGAACTCCCCCTTCCCCGACCTTCGATCCGGTGCTGCTCTCTCGTCCGGCGCTCCCTCGGGCATCTGATGGTCCAAATAGCTTCCTGGGGCTCGACTCTGTCGACTGGAGCACTCAGGGGAGCCGGAGGCTCACCGGAACGGTCCATCGAGGTCGATGAAGATGGCGAGCTCCAGGTACCTGCAGAAGAATCGAATCGACCCCAACGGGGGTCCTTTGGCCTCCAGCACCTGCAAGAAAGCTCAGCGCACAAAAACAAAGGGCTGGAGGCCTTATTTGGGTCTAAATGAGCGAAAGGGGGTGCGGGGCGGTGATCTCCGACGAGAGGCGGAAGAGGAGATCTGATCTCCAGATCTGGTGGAGATCTGGGTGAACGAAGGTGCCTGGGGCGTAGGGAAATGAAGGGGTATAGAAATGGAGGTGACAAGGTGGTCGGAACACGGCGAGGGCACTGTGAAAAGCTCGCCGGAGCAAAGCTCCGGCGAACTACGAATCGCCTAAACTACGCTACGCTAATAAACGAAACCTAAAACTAATTGCAGAAATTAAATGCTGGAAGTAAATACTATCTAAAAAGATAAAACACGCAGCTCTTATACCAGAGGGCCGCCAGGGAGCAGGGTGGCCGCCGGAGCGCCACCGCGACAAAACTTCCTCCATCTCTGGCCGAATCGAGGTGCTGGGAGGCGCCTCCTGTCACGAGGGCTTCGCCAGGAACTCATTCAAACACAAAGAAGGGGGTGAAATTGGCCAAATTCGGCGGAGAAGGAGGAGGGTTTTATTTATACACAATCCTGGAGACCCCCAAGGACCGACGATTATTGAAGAATCGGGGCTATGTACAAGGGATCCAAATGATCGGCGGGGATCACGGGTGAAAGGGAAGAAAATCTCATGAAGTGATTGTTGTTGATTGATCACTGAGCCACGCGGGAAAAAGGCAAGAAATCGGGGGAAAAGACAATCCGTGTCAAGTCAGGCGCCTGGGGGTGCAGTTGACCGACCGGTCAACAAACGCAGGCGTCTGATTGGTCCACGTCAACAAGAAGTTGACCGATTTATTTAACATAATAAATGAATTAATTAGATTTTTCTTATAAAATAAAAAATGTTTATAAATTAACATAGTATTTAATTACCATTTTTATTTATTTTTTGAAGTATTTTATTACGGTTTTATTAAAATATGGTATTTATAAGTATATTTATATACATTTATTTTTATTTTGTTTATTTTATTTTAGTATTTTATTTTCTTATTTTATAAATTTATAACTTATTTTTGTGAGTATAAATATATTTTTATTTAATTTTTATGAGTTTATTTATATTTTTAGATAAATGTGTTTGTGTATATGTAAGTATACTTATAGGTATTTTACCTATATATTATGTATATTTTATTTATTTAATGGATTTTATGTGTTTTTATTATGGAGTTGTATTTTTAATAAGATATATATAATATATACATTATTACAAAAATATAAATGAATAAAGAATCAAAGAATAAAAATCCCTTTTATTTATATACATTCTTAACATAGGTATTTTGCCTATGTGATACATAGACTTATTTTATTTCACAAATTCTTTTTAGTTTTCTTTTAATATCAATATGTACATGTAGTATATACATTATTTACAAAATTCTAAAAATATGAATTTATAAAAATAATGATTATTGAATAAAATGAATATTTTAATCAGGTATTATGTACAAGAAGGGCTAAAAACCTAACTTCCACAGATGGACTCCAAAAATCATGAAACCAATTTTATAAAATAGTTCTTGGAATGCTATATACAATTAAAGGTGAGTTTGGGTGATTTGAAGTTTTTATTTGCAAGATATGGGTTTGTGAAGTTGAGATTTTGGCTTTTTATTCTATGTATAAAATGTACACTGGGTATTATTTTTGCACAAACTTAATTTTGTAATTTTATTTACATTATTATCTACAACTTACATGTACAAAGTTTCTTTATTTGATGAGTAAATAATTATATACAAAATAGGTGTCAAAAATGCATAAATGGATGAATAAATAAATGAGGTATTTATTGTACTCTTGGCCCTTATCTCCCCCTACTTTATTCCTTGTCGACCAATTCCATGCTGGCCTTGGTCTCGGGGTTAGGGTCATAAAATATTTGCAATATTTTATTCCTTTTTCTTTTCTTCTCTTTATTCTATAATTTTGGCATTAAAAACCTTATTTTCTGTACATTTAATACAATAAATAATGAATGCTATTATGAACAAATTGATGCTATTTACATGCATTTGCTGGGGTTTTTAAGGCCAAAATGATAGAATAAAGGTGATGAAATGGAGATTCATCACCCCCTATACTTGCCTTTGCTAGTCCCTAGCAAATACTTATGCAATAAGTACAAAAGAACAAAGAATAAGAAGAAAAGAAAAAGCAAAAATAAAGAATTTTAAAGAATAAATTGAATTGATCATGATTATTAAACTCATCTGTACAAAATCAAAGTTTGGAGCTCAGGTTAGACCTTGGTGTGAGAATGTGTGTGGAACCTAGTCGGGAACCAAATCTAAAACACAACAGCCTCTGAGAGTCACAGAACTTGGTTCAAATCACCTCAATAGCCAGGTCAGAACTAGCCTACATCATACGCAAACCCTTATGACTATGAAGCTGACTTGTACGTGTAAGTGATAGTGGCTCTCCCCAACTGAAATGATAAAGAGACTGACTTCTCCAGAATGACAACCCCATGATTCCCTAATCCAACAGCTCTTTCCTCGAGGAGCAAGGTATTCCCTTCTAAGTTCAAGTGGCATCCAACTCAAGAGGAGGAGGTAGAGAAAAGAATGGACGGTAGCCAGTGTAGCTACCTATCCTGGGATGCAAGACCAGTGTAGTCAAGTCATCCAGCTGCAGGCTCACATGATATAACTTTGATGCTCAAGCTTGCTTATTTTCTATACAACATATATACATACTCCGGTAGGCATTTTTATTTTTGTTTACAAGCCTGTCCATTTTTTTGGAGTTTCTCTTTTTTTTTTAACATACTATTTACAACAGCATTTACATAAGGACTTTTTCCTCTTGAGCCAGAAGACTATCCCTCTTTTGAAGCATTATTGCAACCCACACTCTCCTGTCTTTAGACCTCATGGCTATTGGACCAGGTTGGGGTGCACTTCCCTCCCTAGAGGAGGACGAATGTTTCCACCCATGTGCGTCTCAGACTGGCAAATCCAACCCCCTCACCACTCCAACTGAGTTGAGCCAAGTGAAAGGTGCAAGTGTCCAAGTTAGGTCACGGTCGGCAAGAGTCATACGTGTGTTTCGAAAAGTTCTAGTTAGTCCACTGAGGTGACTTGAACCCAGCCCTGATTTCTCAAAGAATTAAGTCTGAATAGACCTGAAGTACCTTAAACCTAGTCCCCGTGAGGTTCCAGTGCAGTTAGGTGCAGTAAGGTCCAACCAAGCTCTAATCTTTGACTTTATTAGACTAGTTCAAACATCAAGCTCAATCAAAGAATATGAATGCTACGCAAATGCTATTTACAAATATGCAAAGAATAATGCAATTTTTCAAAGAATTTGAAAACAAAGAGAAGATTTTTTTTTTGCACAAAGATTTTTTTTTGCAAATAAGATAATTTGGGCATTCAAAATATAAGGTATGTTCAACTATTTACACAGGCGTGCTGCTTTATTTTAACGATTTAAAGAATTTAGAATTTAGTTTTTATTTAAAGGCATATATATGTACACTTATTAAAGAATCTTATTATTATTTTTTTATTTAAAATAATAATATAGTATTTTAGTTATTCATTGTATGTGACTATTCCTCAAATTTATTTGACACAAATTTTTCAAACAACTTTTTGAAAACTATAGTCCAAAATAATTTTTACAAACATTTTTACAAACATGTACACACATTTGAAAATCATTTTGCAAAGGTTTTTCAAAACAATATATATAGATTTTTCAAAATATTTTTGCAACCATTTTTCAAACCATTTGCAAATCATTTTTCAAACGTTTTATTTCACACAAAGAAAATAAATTTTACAAACCACACATTTTTGCACAGGTTGAAAACATGTAACAAAATATTTTCAAAATAGTTTTCAATAGATGTTCACGAAGATTTTCAAACTATTTTTCAAACATTTTGCAAAAAACATTTTCACCTGATTTATTAATCAGTATATACAAAAAGAATTCGAGGAGTAATCACATCTCTTTTTATTAAGGGTTTTTATTGAATTCAAAGAATTATTAGCCATATTATTACGAAAGTACGAGTTATGGCTAAAGTATATACATAGTATATACGACCTATACTCGAAAAGAATAGACAAGTCTAAAGAATATACGAATAAGAGATGACATAACTCGTACTGAGTATAGCCTCATAGATCGAAAAGAAAAGAGAAGACATAACTCGTACTGAGTATAGACAAGTCTAAAGAATATACGAATAAGAGATGAAGGAAATAGAAGTTGACCGCTCCCCCCTATACTTAGGATCAAGTAATCCTAAGTATAGCAGACTGTACACAAAGCAGGGAGGGTCAAGGGTGGGAATAGACAGATGAACAAATCAGGGTGCACCCTCCATACTTAGGACAAAGTACGTCCTAAGTACAGAAAACTGACACAAAGGGGTGACACCTTTTATTGAGATAAAGAAATATGAAAAGGAAAAGAAGAAAAGAAGAAAAGAAGAAAAGATAGATATATACAGATAGATGAAAAGACCGTGGAGAATATACGCATCACTCCCCCTATACTTAGGGTGAGATATCCCTTAGTATAGGCAACAATAGAAGTGACGAAAATGTGCAAGGAAAGAACAACTCGGTGCGTGCCCCCCTATACTTAGGACAAAGTATGTCCTAAGTGTAGACACAAAGATGTGGCGGTAGATCTGGGGCACACATAACATACGGGAGAAAGAAGGAATAGACAACACATATATACACTGGTGGAGAAGCTAGTGGAGTACAGGACGGTATCTGGTAAGCGACTACCGTACTCCTGTCGTCGTTTCCTTGTGAAAACGAGGACGCAGTCAGAAGGTGAAAAGACACCCTGATATGCAGTCAGGTGGGTGTCGGCTACCGGGGATAATCAGATCGGAAACTTGGATATCGGGTCCGGTAGCATGAAGCAGATGAACGGCTCATATGGTCATCATGGGGGAATATAGCCGATACCGTAAGACCGGGAGGAAGAAAGAGCAGTACAGACTCCTCCGATCAATCATGGTCTCAGATAGATCGGAAATAAAGCATATGAGACTATGTGATGCACGGTGGTGATATAATCTGAAAGTCATAAGAATACACCGAACAACACAATATGTGGCTCACTCTTGCGAGGGTCCTCAAGGTGAGTGAAATCAGAGAATAATCAGAAGACTCGGCTCCGTGCTCCAACAGAAAGGAGACACAACCAGGGAGGAGACCGGGTAAAAAGCTCAGAAGACTCGGCTTCGTGCTCCCACAAATAGGAGACACCAGAAGTGAAGCCGAGTACCTACAAGTTGATGTACCCTCCCGCAGATAACCCTCGGGGAGTAGTACATACTAGTCAATGAATAATCAGAACAGAAGCTCACCCTTCCGAGGGTCGTCAAGGAGAGCGGTCTCATAGGAGCCTGATCCATCAGACGGATCATAGAAACAGTCTTGGTAGGCGACAGATCGGCTACCAGCAGAAGAGACCGTAAATCAAGAAAGTGTGGCAGTGTCCCGCAAATAACCCTCGGGGAGCGAGCTGCCAACTAGTCATGGGAATAACAGATATCAGAAGCTCAACCTTGCGAGGACCATCAAGGCGAGCAGACTCAAAGGAGTCTAATCAGATAGGTCCCACGATCCGCAGATCGGATAAGCAACTCAAGATGGGATCAAAAATCATATATATCAGACGACTCGATTCCGTGCTCCGCAGATCGGAGACACAGTCAGCAGTGGGAACCGAGCGTAAAGAGAGTGTCGCAGTCTCTCTCAGATAGTCCTTGGAGAGCACTGTGAACTAAGCAAAGAATAGTCAGAACGTGTCTCTACCTTGCGAGAGTCGTCAAGGAGAACGGGCTCAAAGGAGCCGGATCCATCAGACGGATCCACATAGTGGTCTCAGTAGTCGACAAGGCGGCTACCAATAAGAAGAGACCAATCAGATCTGAAATATGTCATAGTCTCCCGCAGATAACCCTCGGGGAGCTATGAACTAGGCATGGAATAATCAGAAAAGTGGAGCTCTGCCTTGCGAGGACCGTCAAGGAGAGCAGACTCAGATGAGTCTAATACATTGGCCTCGTGTACTGACAGGTCAGGCACATAATCACAGGGGTAGGCCAATCAAACATATTATCTGACTCGGTTTCAGGTCCCATCACAGTGGCGACCAAAGCAGTGAATGAAACCGCAGTCCTAGAAATTATCGCATTCTCCCGCAGACAGTCCTCGGGGAGTAATGTGAGCTAGATCAATGTGGGCCATGGGAATGCTGGCAAGTCATCTCAGGTCCTCAAAAGCAATAAATCATTCAATCATTTGGAGGGCATAAGATCATGCAAGGGAGCAAATATTCATGTTATTCACCAAACATCCCTTGGGTCAATCCAGTCAGCTGAGATGGCACAAAAAATAGTCAGGAATCCTCTAAGTGCCAGGGTGGATCAGAGAGTCAGGAGATCAAGGATGGGTCAATCTGGAAGATGAGAGATCATGTCGATTCCGCACACCTTTACTAGGCAATCCATATCAGAATAATCAGTCAATCCTCAAAAACCAAGATGGGTGGAACCTCAAGATGGATAGATCAATCAATACTCATGAAATCTTCATCGAATTATCGCATCATATCACATCCTTAATCCGGTGTGCGAGAACTAAAATTCCTCAATAATGCATCACACCTATGCTCTATGCATCAGCAAATATCCTCAGGAAGCCCATATGCATGTATCAAAGACAAATTCATCACCTCAACCTCAGCAACCTCAACATCATGTGCCCGACTTACAAATAATTTGTATAAATAATCCTCGATGCGGGCCTCATCATTATGCACAGCATTCCCGGGTAAAGGGAGAGGTGATACAGGATACACGAGGAAGATGGATAAGAAGGGTACACAATGGGGTGGAGTAGTTGATTGAGCGTGCGTGCCAATATCATGGGTGTAGAAGAGTGATACAGAGGGTACGAGGAGGGCGGGCGAGAAAAATCGAGACATAGACAAAATTGGGTGTTCCACACAAGGCGAGAACACCGTCCAAATTGCGGTCCGAAGAGCGGTCTCTCCTCGAACCAGAGAAGATGGTACGATGGATACATAGAAGATGGTGAAGAAGCAGGAAACAAAGGACTTGGCGAAGAATGATTGAGCTCAAGCGCCAATATCATGACTCGATGAAGAGATGTATGTATAAGAGAGATAGAGAGAGACTCAAAGATGAAAAATGCATGACTCACACGGGCGGGTCCGACTACTCTAGTAATGAATGAAAAACACAACGAACTCCAAGTCACAATCAAGACACAAGGCAAACTCCCAATTCACCTACTCAACACAGTTGGGACCATCAGGTGACAGTCATTTATCTTTTCGATTTTAGAGTTAGGTGGGATCACAAAGATTGTACAATCACTTAGGAGGCTCTGATGGGATTTGGGCTCTACTCCTTAGTGTGTACGTGAGCAATTAAAACGCATCCAATGAGGGGGTTGCTCTCCCCAAGACAAGGAATTCCTTACGTTTTATTTTTAAGTCCAATAGAGTTAGCAGTCCCGATTTTATTTAAGTTATCACTTTTTTGGGTATTTTCAATGCACGTGCCTATCGAGGTTCCAATTTCCATTAAGCATCCTAGGTTGGCAAAAACAGAGGGAGAAGATCGGAAAAGCCATGCAAGTCGGAAAACGATGATGCATGCCAAGTAAGAAGACTTACAGTGCCTCCTAGCTCTCTCCATGCGGGATGCATAACAGAATTTGAAACCTATGCTATATGCAAATGCAAACCGAAGAAATCGCCCTAGGTTCAGAAATTGCTATTATCGTGAAGCACCACAAGTCGCTCATTCATCTTTAGCCTCAAAAAGTCCGGTCTTGGCTCACCCCTCCTCTGTGCTCAACACACTTGAGCTTAGGAGAAAGCGCTTTGCGGGGTTCGCTGTGGCACAAAGGCTAAGAGATAAATGAGCGGCTGTTTAGAGTTTGATCTAGGTCCAAAGCGAACTATAGGTACATGCAAATATTAGGGTGTTTGGACCTTACTCCACGATCAAGCAACTCCTAATGCTAAGGCTCATTCACACAAAATAATAAAAATGAAAGAAAAGCGTCAAAAATCATCGAGACCCCCAAGGGAACAATCCCTCGGGCAATGGACCTCGGGAGTCGAAGCGTACCTGTGAGCGTCCTGTATTATTACAAAATTCTAAGTATCACTCTCTCACATGAATATACTTGATAAAATGAAATAAAATAAAATGCATCAAAATAGAGGCTGTCTTCAAAAATTCTCCTTCTTCTGTCATGGATGCTCTCTCCTGTTGGCTTGGTAATGAAGAGCCAACTCCACCTCGCTTGGGTGCATAGGTCCTCCTAAGAGGTCCTCCTTCGCTTGACGGTCCCTCGCATCAAAGACAAAGGAAAGAAATGGTCAGAGCAGTCAATTAAGTAATCTCAAATAGAAATAAAAACCAAACAAACAAATAAATCAGGGACATGAGCAAACAATTGAATAAATGAACAAATATGATCACAAAATCATACAAAATCCGTTGCCTCCCCGGCAACGGCGCCATTTGTTTGCTCCGGAGATCGGTGGTCTTAAGTTCCTCACAAGGCGTGAACTTAGTCGCTGAGTCGACCACACAAAATCCGGAATAAAACAACAATTAACCCACAGTAAATATATGCAATAAATATCCAAAAATGTGGAGTTAAAATTTATTATAACTCTACATGTAAATGTGTATAGGTGTAAGTACAGGTAGAGGTCGAACACTGGGAGGCGAATGGTTGTATGTGATGTATCATTTAATTATTCAATCACTTGTTCATGTCCTTTTATTGTTTTAGTGGGTTTTGGGTTTTGTAAATTTTTTATAATTTTTTTTATAAATTTTTTTTATTTTGTTTATATATTTTATATTTTTTATATTTTCTTTTAATATTTTTAATTATATAATATAAATAGATATATATATATATATATATAAGACATACATATATAAAGAGATATATATATATAAGAAGAGAGAGAGGAGTGCTATAGTCTATAGATATATATATATATACTTAAAAGATATATATAGATATAATTTTTTTTAGCTTTTTAATATTTTTCTATTTTTTTGTTATTTTTCTGAAATCTTTCTAATTTTTATGTATATTTAAATTCAAAAATGTCCACAATATAGGACTAAATAATTGGCCGAATATAATTTGGGTTTTAAAAATATAAAATAAACTCCAAAATTTCCCAAATTAATTTTAATATATTAATAATAATATATAGATAATTATAAAAGAGAAAAATATATTTTTGGGGTTTTTTAAAGATTTTTCTATTTTTTGTTGGATTTTGGAGCTTTCTGATTTTTTAAATTTTCTTTTTCGTATTTTTAGGGTTTTTTTTCTGGACTCAATATATATATATAATTATACCATATATAATCTTTTTGGGATTTATTCAAAAACATTTTCTAATTTTTTTTTGTATTTTCTAATTTAGACAGTGCAAAAATGGCTTCTATTTCATTTTTAATAATTAGGAAAAATGCAAAAAATACGAAATAAAATATGGGCGTGAACAAGCATGGCATGGAGCACCTATCCTAGTTTTTGTGGATTTTTAGAAGCCATCTAGGTATTTTTAATAAATGGATAAAAGACACAAAAATAATTAAGCCTGGCAGGGGTATTTTTGCAAATATAATAAATTACAGGGGCAACAGTGCAAAAATTCCAATAGAAATAAACATTTATTTAAACTTTTAGAACTATTTTACAATATTCAAAAACCGCCAGGGGTTACATGCAATTTTCACGCGCCTCACGTGGGACTACACGTGAGGCGCGGAAGGACCTAAACGCAATTTCAGGAAACACATGGGTCCTACTGCAAAATTTACAATTATTTTATAACGTGCAAATTTATTTACAGCATTAAATATTAAATACAAAAAAGGCGGGGGCTAGATGTGCAAATTACCCCCAATAGGCGCGCGATCCAATGGTTTAGCGTTCTCCACTTGACAC
Source organism: Ottelia alismoides (assembly GCA_037367405.1). Classification (NCBI taxonomy): domain Eukaryota; kingdom Viridiplantae; phylum Streptophyta; class Magnoliopsida; order Alismatales; family Hydrocharitaceae; genus Ottelia; species Ottelia alismoides. Next base: position 70,248 of record JAZKJV010008321.1, on the reverse strand, counting down.
GCGTCGCCACCTCCTCGCCCGATGACGCTTCGCTGATGGAGGGCTGAGATTAGATCAGCCGCGTGATCTGACGGTGAATGCAGAGCTCCATCCAACGACTGGGATCTGAACTGGGCTGGGACCACGATCGGACGGTGAAGGCGAAGGCACGAAGAACAGGGAAGAACTCCCCCTTCCTCGACCTTCGATCCAGTGCTGCTCTCTCGTCCGGCGCTCCCTCGGGCATCTGATGGTCCAAATAGCTTCCTGGGGCTCGACTATGTCGACTGGAGCACTCAGGGGAGCCAGAGGCTCACCGGAATGGTCCAGCGAGGTCGATGAAGATGGCGAGCTCCAGGTACCTGCAGAAGAATCGAATCGACCCCAACGAGGGTCCTTTGGCCTCCAGCACCTGCAAGAAAGCTCAGCGCACAAAAACAAAGGGCTGGAGGCCTTATTTGGATCTAAATGAGCGAAAGGGGGTGCGGGGCGGTGATCTCCGGCGAGAGGCGGAAGAGGAGATCTGATCTCCAGATCTTGTGGAGATCTGGGTGAACGGAGGTGCCTGGGGCGTAGGGAAATGAAGGGGTATAGAAATGGAGGTGACAAGGTGGTCGGAACACGGCGAGGGCACTGTGAAAAGCTCGCCAGAGCAAAGCTCCAGCGAACTACGAATCGCCTAAACTACGCTACGCTAATAAACAAAACCTAAGACTAATTGCAGAAATTAAATGCTGGAAGTAAATACTACCTAAAAAGATAAAACGCGCAACTCTTATACCTGGGGGCCGCCAGGGAGCAGGGTGGCCGCCGGAGCGCCACCGCGACAAAACTTCCTCCATCTCCGGCCGAATCGAGGTGCTGGGAGGCGCCTCCTGTCACGAGGGCTTCGCCAGGAACTCATTCAAACACAAAGAAGGGGGTGAAATTGGCCAAATTTGGAGGAGAAGGAGGAGGGTTTTATTTATACACAATCCTGGAGACCCCCAAGGACCGGCGATTATTGAAGAATCGGGGCTATGTACAAGGGATCCAAATGATCGGCGGGGATCACGGGTGAAAGGGAAGCAAATCTCATGAAATGATTGTTGTTGATTGATTACTGAGCCACGCGGGAAAAAGGCAAGAAATCGGGGGAAAAGACAATCCGTGTCAAGTCAGGCGCCTGGGGGCGCAGTTGACCGACCGGTCAACAAACGCAGGCGTCTGATTGGTCCACGTCAACAAGAAGTTGACCGATTTATTTAACATAATAAATGAATTAATTAGATTTTTCTTATAAAATAAAAAATGTTTATAAATTAACGTAGTATTTAATTACCATTTTTATTTATTTTTTTGAAGTATTTTATTACGGTTTTATTAAAATATGGTATTTATAAGTATATTTATATACATTTATTTTTATTTTTCTTATTTTATTTTAGTATTTTATTTTCTTATTTTATAAATTTATAACTTATTTATGTGAGTATAAATATATTTTTATTTAATTTTTATGAGTTTATTTTTTTTAGATAAATGTGTTTGTGTATATGTAAGTATACTTATAGGTATTTTACCTATATATTATGTATATTTTATTTATTTAATGGATTTTATGTGTTTTTATTATGGAGTTGTATTTTTAATAAGATATATATAATATATACATTATTACAAAAATATAAATGAATAAAGAATCAAAGAATAAAAATCCCTTTTATTTATATACATTCTTAACATAGGTATTTTGCCTATGTGATACATAGACTTATTTTATTTCACAAATTCTTTTTAGTTTTCTTTTAATCTCAATATGTACATGTAGTATATACATTATTTACAAAATTCTAAAAATATGAATTTATAGAAATAATGATTATTGAATAAAATGAATATTTTAATTAGGTATTATGTACAAGAAGGGCTAAAAACCTAACTTCCACAGATGGACTCCAAAAATCATGAAACCAATTTTATAAAATAGTTCTTGGAATGCTATATACAATTAAAGGTGAGTTTGGGTAATTTGGAGTTTTTATTTGCAAGATATGGGTCTGTGAAGTTGAGATTTTGGCTTTTTATTCTATGTATAAAATGTACACTGGGTATTATTTTTGCACAAACTCAATTTTGTAATTTTATTTACATTATTATTTACAACTTACATGTACAAAGTGTCTTTATTTGATGAGTAAATAATTATATACAAAATAGGTGTCAAAAATGCATAAATGGATGAATAAATAAATGAGGTATTTATTGTACTCTTGGCCCTTATCTCCCCCTACTTTATTCCTTGTCGACCAATTCTATGCTGGCCTTGGTCTCGGGGTTATGGTCATAAAATATTTGCAATATTTTATTCCTTTTTCTTTTCTTCTCTTTATTCTATAATTTTGGCATTAAAAACCTTATTTTCTGTACATTTAATACAATAAATAATGAATGCTATTATGAACAAATTGATGCTATTTACATGCATTTGCTGGGGTTTTTAAGGCCAAAATGATAGAATAAAGGTGATGAAATGGAGATTCATCAATAACACAATATATGCATACCAAAACTGATACTTTTTCTACTTCAATCAAATAAATATTTCTTGAAAACACCTAACACTATAAATCAAACTTGAGGAAAAGTTTGAAATCACAAGTGATTAGATCATTCTGTTTTCTTTAATTTACATAGATTTAAATTTTGATAAATTACTTAGACGTTGAATTATACTATATAATAAATCATGCACTTGCTAAACTAAATGTATTACATCATAAAGCTTCATTATTTATTATACATATTACATTATATAGTATAAAAAGGATCACTTATCAGTTGTTCGATTTAATATATAAGAGCTTTTGATAAACAAGAACTTTTGAAATACATTCAATTAGGATGAAATAATACAGATTGATCTGACGAGATGTATCAAATAAATTTTATTTAAATGAATCAATGTATACTATGTATTAACCACAATGTAAATAAGAAAGATCTTCAAATTTTTTTATACAAATAGCATTGAAAAAAGCTGAAGAATGATCAAAGTATTGATACCTGGAACCGTGAAGACGCTGCAGACGTTGTCGAATGAACAATGGCGGAAAAAATTTGAATTTTGAGATTATAGGATTGTTTGGGAATTATATGTTTCTATTTTTAGCTAATATAATTAACTATTAAATATTGCTTATACAGCTACATTAATAAAATTACTTAAATAACTTAAAGTAATAAATAGAAAGACTTTAACACCGTGATTTCCGCCATCGGTTACAAGGAGACCGAAACAGAGTTCCCTCTCTCTACGAAAGGCAAAAGCGACTAAAGAACCCTAGGGGGTTTGACATCTTCGATTGGCGACGGCAAAGGGACGAAGAAGACGATACTGAGAAGACGAAATCTAGGTCAGACATCGCTCTAAAATGCTATATTGATTGGAAATCCTACTATTTGGTTTCAAAAAGATGATTTGGGATCGTAGAAAATGAATATGAACAGTGTAGATTTTAATACCATCTGTTTATCTTTTAATTGAAAATGATGGAGTTTTAAATCATCTGTTTATTCAAAAATGTTTAAAATATTCTTTGAGAAACTATGACAGTAAAAGAATCATGTAAAAACTTATCCACACTGCTGGGCGAAAGCAAAAGAAACAATATTAACAACAACATTCATGTCTGCTGCATAATATTATAATTAAATATGCATTTATCAAACATTTGTTTATGCTGTGTTAACATATAAGAACTTTTAATGAAAAAAATGTAGAGATGAGCTGCAGTGAATCAGATTTCAAGGAAATAAGGGGCCCAAGAAAACTGGATGAAAACTTAACAGGAAATTCTTCTGATGAGGAGAAAGTGAATGAAGCGGCTGATTCAAACCGCACAATTTCCTTGGTGATGAAAGGTAAATGAATGTATTTTAAAACTATATCATTACATGTATTCTAAACATATAATTTATTTGTTATCTGTGAGTTACAGTGAAGGGTAAAGGTATGAGTAAAATACCTGACAAAGAAGATGATGCTATTGAAGATTGCATGACTGAGAAATATGGCAGTAAGATACAAATTATATATCGCTTTATAAAATTTTCTAAATTATTAGTGTTTCATCTTTTTTGTGTATTTTTTATGAAAATACTATAAGGATATGATTACTTCTTTAAAGGTAAGGGCTACATCCAGCACAGATGCTTTGTCGAGCATTTTGTTTAATTCATAGATGCACATAGACCAACAGCGAAGCAACAAAGTCTGATAAATAAGACAGCATTCTCGAAATTAATAAACATTGGAAAGGTTGATATCCAAAGGAGAAATCTTCAATGGATTGTAGAACAATATCAAGGAGGACGACAATTTAAATTTGGGAACAGGGTTCTGAACTTCACCGACGAAGACATAGGAGCAATATTAGGAATTCCAAGCACAGGCTTTGCAGTGACTGTGAGAGGCAGACACCTACAGTGGAAGAGCTATATTTCAGAGGAGATATTTGATTCTGGAATGATTTTCAATCGGAAGAAATTAGTCGATATTTGATTGATTTCTACGATAGAGATGATGATGACTCGGTAGCTGTTTACGTGACTTGCTTGATATTGTTCATGTTTTCCACGTTCTTGTTTCCGGATTGTGGGTACTCTTTCCCAAGAGATTTACTCCATTACGTTGAATCTTTGGAAGATACCTGATTTTTTAACTGGTCAGATGCAGTAGCAAAAATGATTTTGTTCAACATGGAAGATGTACAACATAGAATAAATCAGAGGAGGCAAGGATCATCAAGAACAACACTAAGATATCTTACAGGATGTGTAGCCAGCCTATACGTAAGTAAACATTTTATTATATAAATATTTATGTAAATTGAAAATAATCAGATATTTTTTAAAATTATACCAGGTCTGGATGTTAGAATATTGTTGCAAGGATCTTGTCGTCAACAGAGATCTACGTCCAAGGATACAGAAATGGGCAGGCTCAATAAAAGGTTTAACAAGGAGAATCGCTTCACTCACCAATGAACAGATATGCAATAGTATATGCCCATAAATAGTACTATATATTGCATATTTTTGTAAGTAATAGAAACTTAAAGTCCACATACATTTTTTAATAAAGTGCAACTATATCAGATTGTAGGAGGTTTAAATCCACAAAAAATGAGATTTTTAAAATAGGAGCGGATGAATATGTTTTCCCGTATGAAAGATTCATTCTATACGGGTTCTCAGTGAGGAGACCACAGATAAACCTCCAAGCCCGAATAAAAGTGCCTAAAGATGGACCTGCAAGGAGAGGGAGATACAAGAGGGGAGAATTTCAAATTGTAAAAAGTCTAAATCAAGAAACTAACATTCGTGCTGGAAAAGGGAGTGACAAGCAATGCATGTGTGAGGAATTTTCAAAAGAAATTGACAGGTTGCAGAAGCTAGTAGAAGAGCTGAATGAATTGCAACAAGATAAGGATGCCAAAATTACATCTTATGAAATTCAGTTAAGAAGGTTGGAAGTAGAGAATGATGAACTGAGAGTCAAACTGCAAAAAACAACACCAGCTGAAGTGGACAAAGAAATCATTGAGAATGTGATAATGGAAGGAGATAAGAATATGACTGATGTTGATGATAAAAAAAATACACTTGTGGTCGAAAACATTTCTGAAATTGTCGCAAAGATGGATAAAGAACAAGAAGGTGAAATCAATTTATCCAAAAAAGAGTCTATTCCATGCTTTGATCTTGGGATTGGGGAGCATGACTCCATTGTCACAGAGCAAAATAAGATCGCACCAAGGAAGAAAAGAAAGGAGAGATCAGAAGTGCATCCTAGCTCATTGACAAAAAGAGATAAAGAGAGGAATGCAGCAAAAAGAGATGCAAGGGAAACAAGAGAAACTATTACCAATGAAACAGACCACGAGGTGCGTATTTGAAATTGATTCTTAATCTTAAAATGATTTATAGTTCTTCTTGAGAATATATATGATATAATTACAGATTTATTGATTAATTGTTTAACTCTGATATGTAAATACCAATTTCAGTATCTCTGTGATCCTGCAACTGACTTTATCGGATATGATTACATAACCGAGGATCAAAGGAGATTGATTCAGGACTTTCTACGAGACCCTACAGACAAGTAAGTTGTGATTTAAGATAAAATCTTTTCTTTTAATAGAAATCTGTCATTACAAATTAATCTTTTCTTGCTCAAAAATGCAGATTTAACGCCACATACTTCACACCTCTTGGTTTTGCAAGGGGAAAGAGATACATCATTTTTTATATGAAAAAATGATTGAAGATAACGTAATCACATAATCTTAAATCAATTTTTTTAAATATACAATAAAATACTGTGATGATATATATTCTTGGAATACAGATTTTGGAAATGTTCATGGACGTGCTGCGACATAGATATTGTACCGGTGACACGATCCCATTCCTTTTCACGCCCATTTACAAGATGGTTAGTCACTACAATAACATATAATTCTCTGAACATATCGTAGTACTTACATGTTAAACATGCAGCAATATTTTGTAAATACGGTTGATAGAGCTACAAAGGAAGAGATCAATCATCTGGACAGCCTTCATGAATTGGAAAATGAAAGGTTGATTGGATTATCTAAGGTTTTCACAGTTATCCATACCAAGAATCACTGGCATCTCTTGGTCACAGACTTCACAGCGAGGAAATTCTATGCATATAACTCGATGAGAGGGTCAAAATTTCACAAAAAAGATGCTCAAAAATGGGTATGTGTTTTTTTAAAAATTTTTTTATTGCAAACATCTTATGATTATAAAGAAAAATTAACAAGTTTTTTTTAGCATGGCTGGATGTGCGAATGCTTTGGCATGAACTTGGTGGACGAATCAATGAATGACTGGGAGATAAAATATGTGGCTGACAGTCCGCAACAACCTCCTCACAGCTTGGATTGCGGTGTCTACGTGATGAAGACAATGGAATACTTGTGTGAAGGAAGGGCTTTGGACTTCAACTATGAAGACATCCCCAGATTCATGGCAGAAATAGCATGTACACTTTTGACATGCGGACACGTTGATAACGAAGCTGGACATTAAATCAGTGATGATGGTGCATGTTGTTTTCATGACAACAACAAGAAATATTTCATAGATGTTTAAGAGTGTTGACATTTACTTTTCTGAAACAATATTTAGTAGTTTGTAATTAGAAGTATTTCCTGGAACGATGACTTTGGTTTGTATTTAGAAGTATTTACTGTAATGTTGGAAAATGTTGCTTAGTTAAATTTATCTAACTTACAAAATTCAGCCATGTTACGTCTTTTGTTAAGTTTATTTTGAATGAATAGTAATGTGTGATGTTCTTATGATTGTGATATGCAGATAACTGTAAAATCATATGTAATATCATTATAATTTAACTGTATAAAATGCTGGTAAAAAATATCACTGTTCCAATTTTTTCTTATAATGCTTTAATTTTTTATATTGGCCTTACATTTACAACTGTCAAAAATAAACTAATATGATATATTTTACTATATTACAACTTATTTTACAATAACTCTAACATGACTGCAATACTGAATTTGATTGTTTTACATACCAATGTAATACATTAAGATTTCATATTTTTCCATTATATCTAATTCATTTCGTTCATCTTAAAAAGTAAGATTATTTAGCTATAATCATTTAATAGTACGTTTGATATTCTCTCTTGTATTAACATTATACAGAGACCATTATATATTAAATGGATTTAATTACATACTCCGATGTAATGAAGAACTACTGAATTAGAAAGTAAAGATATATGGTTCTAATTTGTAGCATTAACTTAATTAAAATGTGGAAATTTTAGAAAATATTATATTGCTGAAAATCTGAACATTAACAGCAAGTGTTCAGATAGCGTTAACAATATAAAGAAAACATTACATATAAATCAGTCATCATATATTTGACACTATATTACAATAGTTTTCTGCGATGTAATATAATGTATCATATTCTACAATATATTCCTTCATTTTACATTAACTTGATAACATCCAGTACATTACATATAAATCAGTCATCATATATTTTGACACTATATTACAATAGTTTTCTGCGATGTAATATAATGTATCATATTATACATTATATTCCTTCATTTTACATTAACTTGATAACATTCTACCACTTAATGATGAAACTCTTAATACGAATATATTTTGAAATAGTATTTTATTATGAAAAGGATTCTTAATCTCTACAAACGAAGAAATCCCCGAATGCTATTTATTTGGTTGACCTTGTTTTTCATGATAAACATTGTGTCATTTAACGACCACACAATTTTTTGTCAAATATTAAAACTGATCCATACCCAAAATGAGGCATACATTGTCTGACTAATACGTTCATATAAATATGATTCAAATGTTTCCACAAATTTAATAAACCTAAAACAGTATATCAATAATGACTATCAATAGTCTCAGAAAAAACAGATCATACAATCAATATGAATCAGTCAACACCCTATTTTATGAATACAAATAAAAATTGTCTTTAAACATCAACCTATATTTTTTAACTGTTGCAACAATGTACTCTACATCAGTAAGATCCTGCATCATCAGTCAATACTGATTAATAAGATCCTGCAACATTAGTAACATCAGTCCATATTGATCAAACAGATCCTGCAAAGAAAACGCACACTACATCAGTAAACTTGATTGAATATACTTAATTGAAATAATATACCATTCTAATGAGAAACTTACCATACTGTTTAAAAAAAGTTGTGTATGTGATATATGAAATATGTTCTCCTGATTACACTCTGTAGTAACAAAATATGTTAGCTAAATAGAGGAATGAAAATTTATAAACGAACTAAAACTTTGAAAAACATTTACCATATCGCATGTAAGTAATTTGCATTATAATTATTGTGATTCTGACTGTCCTGAATCATCACTGCATAGAAAAAATTTCAGATTTTAATAACAATGAACAGATATAAAATATATATAATGTTTAACACTGCATACCAGTCTGAAGTTGATTGAATCTTGTTTGAAGGGCAATTCCTAGAATCATGCCCAACATTGTACTTCATGCAAGCTTTGCACTGTCTGCCTCTATTTCTTTTTAATTCTTGTTGAGATATTCGACGATTGCCTGAACCTTTTGGTCTTCTTCCCCTTCCACTACCTTTTGTTTTTGCAGTAACCGGAACAAGCACATGATTATTATGATCATGATTTTCCAAATGAGATTGATCCTGTGATACATTTGATAAACTTTTTTTTGAATTTAAACTTTGAACTTCTTCGAGCAATTTCAGAAGCTTTCCTTTTACGAGAAAAAAAATGTCATCATATTCTACGCTACTTTCGGCAACAATCTGAGAGCATATATTATTTAACTGTCCAGCCCTTTCATGTTGCGGATTTTGGTTATAGATTGGATAATTACCAGACCTCTTAATATTCCTGGTCCATCTGGGCATAATAAAAGAACTTGAAAGGAATGAATCTCCTCTGAACTTGATAACAGCAAGTAAATGCCTGCATGGTATTCCTTGAAATTTTATTTTTTTGCATTCACAAGATAGATAATCAGACTGAGGAATTTCGGTAACTATTCTATCTCTAACAGACTTATCAATTGAAGAAACATTGTAAGAAGACAATCCATCTTTTATTTCAGAAACATGAACATTTAACATCATTAACTCTTTCAACTCTTTCTGAAACTTGTGAAAAATCCTTTTCGGATAAACATCAACCATTTGTTCTTCCAACGTCCATTTGGTTCTTAACTTAGGCCTTCTTGTCTTTGAATCATGGTCCATGTCATTCTCACGTTCTCTTAACCTCTGGATGGCTGTCTGGAATCTCGAAACAAAATCTAAAAGAGTGTTCTGTTTAGTAATAGAATTTTGTAAAAATGAGTTCATACTCTCACTCCTTTGAGTGCTACGCATCCCAGCAAAAAATATGTCATTTGTATATACATCGATCCATTTGTGTCTTATTTCATACTTCTCTGCTAACCATTTATTCTCTATCAATCCAAACTCAGATATGGCTACTGACCAACCAACTTCAAATTGATCAATAGACTCACTCCGCCAAACAAGTCTGCTAAATGTTTTAAGAGCATTGACAATTTCCTTCATTCTTCCAAGTTTAAGTTTCAGCTTGGTCATAATATGCCATGTACAAAACTTGTAAACAGTGTTAGGAAATGAAAGACGGATTGCTGCACATATTGCTGGATCTTCATCGGTGATTATAGAGATGGGGTGTTTTCTAACTGCTTCAAGGAATTGATTAAATAACCAAGTAAAGCTCTCTGTTGTCTCTCTATTGATAAATGCATTACCAAAAAATATTGAGCAACCATGGTGGTTAACTCCACAGAAAGAGGCAAATATTAGTTTGTATTCATTGGTTCTATATGTCGTGTCAAAAGAAATTGTATCACCAAAAACCTTGTAATCTTCAATGGATACACTGTCAGCCCAGAATAAATGTGTGAGCCTATTTTCATCATCAGTTCGATACGAGTAAAAAAATTCAGGCGTCAACTTTTTGCAGTTATCAAAAAGATCTAACACAAGTTTTGCATCCAAACCATCACGACGTCTTCTCTCATCCCTATTAAGGTTGTATATATCACGTACAATGCCACCAACTTTGTTGTTTGTAATGAAACCGTTATCCAAAAATGCCGATTGTTTTGAGGCAGGAATAATAACATCAGTCATGGACTTGATAAGCATTTTAGCAGCTTTAGAAAACCTTCTATTGGCTCGAAGATATAACCGTTTGCTGGGGGATACAAGGTTATGATTGTGCTCTTCATTGAAGGAAAACACTATCCAATCATGATCATCAAACCTATATTTAACCGACATCATTGCCTTACAACCAGTTCGAACAACACCAACAACTCTCTCCGATCTTTCGAACATACTTTCATCGCTGCAATCACTGTCAACTGAGTAAGCATCTCTTGATGATGAAGAAGCTCTTGATTTTCCTTCTTTCCAACATACAAAACTCTTAAATACCAGTGTCTTATTTTTAGTTAATCTATCAACTCTGTGTCTTGTACTACTTTTGCGTACATTGAAACCCTCTTTTGTAGCATAAGCTTCATAAAAATTATATGCGTGTTCAACTGAACCAAAAACCATACCAACAGTGGGTATCTGCTGATAATTGTGACAATTTGCGATAGGGGAACTTGGATCAACTGCATTATTTTAAATATAATCGAAGAACATGTTAAAATCTAATAATGTTCCTAAGGATTATATCGATCAAGCTTCATAAATACTATAATTGTTAAAATTACGAACTCAGAAGATATATTTTTTGAATCATTATTAAATTTAGGCAGAAATATTGTTACCTGAAAAGGGTGCATCAGTTTCTACGCAATCTGAATATATATTTCTTGCACCAGAATCCTAATATAAAAATCGCAGACATAAATTTACAATACAAAATTAATAAAAAACCATTATCTGGTATCTCATTACCTCAATATTTGGAAGACATTCTTCTGAAATATCTTTGGAATATATGGCACCCGAAAGATGTCCTGGCAAAATATTAATAATGTGAAATTCTTTATAATATCCAAGGAAATAGTATCACAACGCGATAAAATGTAAAATACGTACTCATATGTTATAATGGATTTTGAAAATACAGATATTATATAGAAATCATTTTTTGTAAACTATGAAGAACTTTAGTAAAGTATAGATAGTTATTGTTTTATATTGTGAACTATATATCAAAATAACATGTTCATTAAAAATGCGGTTATGTAACTTATTCTTAAATACAGTACAATATAAGATAAACTTGGGCACTCATTAAAAAACGAATGAAATGAATACATAAAATTAATACAATTAAAATTAAAATGACAAATTTATATAATAAGAAGAACACCTGGATGTAGAGAAAGGATATCAGAATTGACGTGACCTGTATCTTTGGTGCTATTGTCCTGTTACAGAAAATTGAAATATAGATCAAAACGAAATAATTACAACAACAAATGAAGACAATGTATAAACCTGGAATCTTTCTTCATAATAGTTAGACATAAACTCGGATGCAGAATCATCGTCTGATGAAGAAGACTGATCGTCCATAACGAAGATCGAATGAGGATACAAAAGATTAAACGTAAATTAAATGAAAAAAAATTAGACAAAACCATTTACCGTCATATATTGGATAATTATGTAATTTAATTAATGCATGAACAATCTAAATATAGGAAGTATAATAACTGTTAACAAAAACGCAAATTTAACTTATTTGATTGCGTCTTAAATAAATGAATTTACTATAAATGGAAAACCGGGAGTGGTTTATAGAGGTGGTTTCGCATGGATTCGCAGATGAGAATGAAGACAGATGCTAGCCGTAGATGCAGATCCTATGGCCGTAATTCTTAGCTTTCCTTATAGCAAGGAAAGGTGCACCTCATCTGAAATATTTCCTAAAATAAAATCACAATTAGTAATATAAATATTATAATAATTGTAATTTTGATAACACTATTGTAAAAGATCATGGACGTTTTGTAAAATCTGTATGAAGATTGTAAATCCATCAGATCCTATTATGTGCGTTTTTCACAAATGCCAAGCATCTTTTTAAAATTCGAATCCCTGTTGTAATGTTGCATCCTGCATTGTATAATAAGATCACAGTTAGTAAAAAAATGATATGCAATTGTAAAATACGATCTGAGATTGTAAAAAAAACTCGAGATTGCAAAACAATCTCAGATTGCAAAATAGGTCATTTATATTGTAAAAATACAATCTGAGATTGTAAAAAAAACACTCAAGATTGCAAAATAGGTCATTATATTGTAAAAACATGGGCACGACCTCCATCTCCAGCATCCTCTCTACCCGCACCTCCTCCGCCCTTCTCCTCCACGACCCACCTCCTCCATGCACGTCCTCCTCCGCCCACACACCTCCATTCACGCACTCCTTCATCCGTCTCCTCCATGATCCACCTCCTCCACGCGTATAAATATAAAAAAACACTCTGAAATTTGTAAAAAGATGATATGCTATTGTAAAATACGATCTAGGATTGTAAAAAAAACTCGAGATTGCAAAATAGGTCATTATATTGTAAAAACCTGGGCACGCCCTCCATCTCCAGCATACTCTCTACCCGCACCTCCTCCGCCCTTCTCCTCCACGACCCACCTCCTCCATGCACGTCCTCCTCCGCCCACACACCTCCATTCACGCACTCCTTCAACCTTCTCCTCCCCTCCCCGCTTACCTTTACATCCACCAGCACGATCTCCGACGTTTGAACCTGTGGAATCGACCAGCCTCCTCCCACATGCCGTCATCGATGATCTTCGTGACGTAGGTGAACGTGATCTGTTGGGGAGGCGATGGAGGACGTCGGAGTAGCCTCCTCCCACATGTCGTCGTCGAGAGAGAGACGGGAGAGAGAGAGAGTCGTCGTTGAGAGGGAGCCGTCATCGAGAGAGAGACATGAGAGAGAGAGATGTGAGATAATTAAGGAGATATTTTGTTGCATTCTAATAATAGAATATACCAAAATGACCATAATGGGTTTTTCGACATTTAAAAAATATAGATAACGAGCCATTAATGATAACCATCAGATTGACTATGGATGGTTAGGATGGCGGGCTTTCCATGCACCCAGGAAAGGTGCACCTCATTGGAAATATCTCCTATATATATATATATATATATATGTTAGAAAACTAAGATCAAAAGGTGGTCGTGTGGTTATTACTCCTTGAAACAAACTTCGTGGCCATGGGCTGAACCCCAAAGGAAATGAAGGAGGTAGCTGATATTCTTGGTTTCAGCTTCTGGATTGAAATTATGCATAGATCTGGGGACCAAAATGTAACAAATAATAAAAATATGATAAAAAATCAATTAACTACGAGGCTCAATTGTGTTAGGTTACCACAATTTCTATTAATTATAATAAAAATTAGTGAAATTATATAGGAAAGATAAACGAGTTTTATAATTAGATTTCTGAACGGTGAAAAAAACTAATAGAAAATAAACAAATTACAAAAGTATAAAGAGGGGACTATGGTTTCTTCTTAGAAAGACAGACGGTCTTACACTCATTGTCTTTCTCAAGGTTCACGTGTCTTATTACTATCGTGTACACTCAGATCCAAACCATCCGAATTTGAACTTGAATCCGATCCAATTTGGGTCAGTATGTCATGATAAAAATTCGATTAATGTTGAGTGAACCCAGATTGATCCGCAGATCATGGATCTGATACTGGTCGGGTACGATCGACAAAAAACCGATCGCAACCGTTTGTCGATCGAAGATCGTTTGACCGGTTTCAATCTAAAATTTAATGATAAATCGAAACCGTATTTTGTTGAATTCTGAACTCATTTTATATCAGAAAAATATGATTATTAGACTCATTCTGAGTGTCACTCCATGACGGTCGAAACGGAATATACATGCTCAAATCGGAGATTCATGGTGATAATAGTAATGAATTGAACTATTCATCAAGAAAAAAATAAAAAATTAAACACACACACACACGTACATCCTTCTCCCCTAAACTCCCTCCACGCATACCCCATTCCTCCTTATTTCAATCACCCTCGACCCTCTCCTTCCCTCATTGTCTTCTTCCCCAAACAACCCACGACCCATCTTCCCTGTCGTCCAACCCTTTCTTCCTCGCGCTCCGGCGAGCATGACAGTGACCCCAACAACGCTCCTCTCTCGCAACGACCAACGGGAGTTCACCATTTTCCCCAACTCACCACCTCTCCATTGTTAGATCTCAATGTACAATATAAAATCTCCCTCTTGCTGTTCTCTATGGGTGCGTTTGGTTCGTGGGTTATTCGGGGGAGGATAACCTATTTTTGTGTTTGTGTGTTTGGTTGGTGGGTTAAGGGTTGAGAGGGTTTGTGTGATGTGATTGTATTGAAATTTGAAAAAGTTGATAGTTATTATGATATGATTGTATTGAAATTTGAAAAAATGGGTAGTTGTTGTGATGTGATTGTATTGAAGTTTGGAATAGTGAGTAGAAGTTGAGTATTTTATGATTTTTAGATGATATGATGGTATAATATATAATTTTTTTAATGAGAAGGGATTGGACCCCACTAATGAGTTAGGAATGTGGGGTTTAGAGGATAATCCGCTCAAATTGGGGGTAACCCCCAACCGAACGGGCCATATGGATTTTTCACTTCAGTATGCCTTTGTTACCATTTGACATATTGCCATTTGGATGCTTATTTTGCATGCATTTGACACTTCATAGATATCATCCTGAAATTTATCTGATGATTTTGGCTGAATAAGCTGACGCTTATCTTCAATTTTGATCATATTTTAAAAAATTGAGTGATATGGTTCTTGCTAATCACACAACCAGATGGTTGCAGCTATCGAGCTTATTTTTTTAAGAGATTCAACAGTCATATTAATCTGAGATGTTTAGCTATCCATTATCTCGATGTGCATCTCATTTTCCTTTGCAGCATTACTGTATCTGTTCTGAATTTTTGAATATTGTTTGTTTTGCAGTCCGAATTATCAGTTAAAAATCTACCGAGACTCTTTCTACTTGCATTTAGAATTCTATTATGTATTGGGCTTACAAGTATCTTGATTACGTAGTTTATGGTCATTATATCATTGCCGCAATTTAGTTCCTTGTCAACTCTGAATAATGGGTTTCTTTTAATGAACACGTAATAAGTTTATTTTATCATGTTAAGTTTTACTAATATATATGGGAAAAGGGAGTATGCTTCATGGTTGTAGCCAACTTACATGGTCCCACCCCTTTTCCCCTGTATTTTTTTTATTTTTATGAAATGAAATCCATTGGAATTTAGATCACAATATGTCACCATGGTGTCATTCAAAATTCAATTTAATTCGAGACTTCTATCCCCTCCATCAAGACTGTCAAATTTTAACAGTCTCAGAATTGCTGAAATTGACCCCCTTCAAATGGAGGGCATATGAGTCTCTGTTTCTGAAGAAATTTGAGTGGCATGTTAGGGGGATATAGTGATGAATATACATATTTTTTATTTCCAAAAAATAAAAAAATGAAGGAAAATAGGAGTGGGAGTATCCAATTAGCTACTCTCAGGGAGTAGCCTCATTTAACCCAATATATATATATAGGGGCGATCCTATGAGATGGGATTTTGGTGAGATGATGAGATGGGGCATTCTGGACCACTAGTTCCAACCAGGAGAGAGAAAGGCAGGAGAGAGAATACAACAACTTATGGTCCAGAATGTCCCATCTCACCATCTCACAAAATCTCATCTCATAGGATCACTCCTCTATATATATATATATGGGTAAAATGGGGCTGCCCCCATGGGGAGAGCTAACTTGGCTCCCCCCACCCCATTCGGCCCGATTTTTTTTTAATTTTCTTCCGTGGATTTTCGTTAATATATCCCTATATTATGTCATTAAATTTTCGTGTGAAACAATGACTCCTACAGCCTCCATCCAGACGGGGTCGTTTTTAGCAATTCTGTTGCCGTTAAACATTAAAAGATGACTATTTGGATGGAGGTCGTAGGAGTCTCTATTTTGCACGAAATTTTAATGACATAATATAGGGATATAGTGATGAAATTCCACGGAAGAAATTTTCAAAAAAAAAATAAAAAAAACGAGCGGAATGGGGCGGGGGGAGCCAAGTTAGCTCCCCCAGGGGGCAACCCCATTTAACCCTATATATATATATATATATATATATATATATATATATGAAAAATGGGGCTTCCCTCAGGAGGGAGCTAACTTAGCTTCCCTGATTCATTTTCCTATATTTTTTTTAAATTACTTTCGTGAAAATTCATTACTATATCCTTATATTATGTCATTCAAACTTCGTGAGAAACAGAGACTCTTACGACATTCATCTAGACAATCATTTTTAACCGTCACAGAACTATTGAAATTGGCCCGTCTGGGGGAGGCCGTAGGAGTCTCTGTTTCTGACAAAATTCGAATGACTTATAGGAGGGATAATTGATGAATATACATGGTGATATTTTTCAAAAATAAAAATAAAAAATGCTGAAAATGATGCGGGGGCAGCCATGGAGCAGCCCCATTAATCTCTACTTAGGATTTAATGGGGCTGCCCCCTGTGGGCAGCTGTCACAACCCCAAATTCTGTGATCGAGAATGATCGTGCAGACATGGTAGCGGATGCTCGAGAATGTTCGATGAAACTGACTTTAGGAGGAGTTATGAATATGTGGGTATTTTGGAGGTTATCCACGAGAGTTTGGAGGCTTTGTTGTACGTGACAATGGAGAAGCATCAAACAAGACACTAGCACGATAGCAGAGTATTGTGGTGCTTGTAGTAGTGCGAGCATCGAGTACAAGCAGCAGTGCAAGACATGGCGGTGGATGCACGTAGCGGTACTTACGCGAGCGTAGAAGGGTGGTACGCAGTGAAGCAGTACGCATCGACGAGCAATGCGGTATGGTCACAAAGGCATACGCACGAAGGCATATGGTATCGATATTGAGGCGTAGCGATCCAAAGAGGCATGGAGCATTGCAGGTGCTGAGTACAAGCATTAACGAGCATGCTCGGTAGTACGCATACGAGAGTAGTCTGGAGGCCACGATAGCGAAGTTCTGGATGAGTTCCCCTTAATATGTAAAAAGCTAAGGAAGGGTTTACCGCACGAGGGTCTGGAGCAGCTGGGGGTTCCCTTTGGCACAAGGCCGAGTGTTCGGTGGCACTTGGTGAATCATGACAAGGCTGCATCAACAAACATTGGAGAGCGAGTGTGTTGATGACTGGGCAGTTGATGTGGCGTCAACCATGCAGGAAGACGAAAGGACAACAAGGGAGTTGAAGAGATGAGCATACGAAGAGTTGCTGAGGAACGCAAAGGGTTGTCGAAGAACTCGAAGGATCTTTTGTGTCTTTGTGTATCATTATTGTAGATGTAATAATGAGTGTCCCTTGGGTTGTCTTGAGTCTTGTATATAAGGAGGGGTGGTGGCTCATTTGTAAACACACAAGTGTAGAGTGTCAACACCCACTCCAGTGAGAGTTCCCATTCTAATAAAGAGAAGAGCTTTGTGCATGTGCTTGTGTGATTGTGTGGTTGAGTTCTTGAGCATTCTTGAGCGTGTTCTTGAGTGATCCAGAATTCATGCTCGTGCTTGTGTTGGAAGCGTCGGTACGCTAGCAAGTGGGAGTACGAGAAGAGTTGGAGCGTATCCATGACTGTTCTACTCGGGAAGGCTGGTTTGCTACGGGATAGCTAATGCCGCACAGGTTCGGTCGAAATCGATAGCATGATTTTGACCCTGTAACATCTGGTATCATAGCACGGTTCATGATACAATTCATTGGCACGAGTTGGTATCAGAACAAAGGAGCATATCATAGAGCTGGGTTGGTGCCAAG
Source organism: Ottelia alismoides (assembly GCA_037367405.1). Taxonomy (NCBI): domain Eukaryota; kingdom Viridiplantae; phylum Streptophyta; class Magnoliopsida; order Alismatales; family Hydrocharitaceae; genus Ottelia; species Ottelia alismoides. The sequence goes on along the minus strand of JAZKJV010008321.1, from coordinate 51,735 downwards.
AAAACGGGCAATAGAGCAGGCAAAGCTATGAGCGGCTGCTGATGCAGTCGATCACGGAAATAGAGGATACTTGTTTGTGCAAGTATATCTTCAATCAGCAGAGCGAAGATGGTGGGTGTCACCGAGCGTATGGCAACACTAGAGAAGGCGATAGTAGAAGTGGAGTCCACCATTGGGACTCATGCCCATCGCATTGCCGTCTTGGAGGATCGTTCTTCATATGGATCGGATGTTGGGGACGAGACCCAATGCTCAGCGGAGCAGATCAAGTCCTTGGAGGACAAACTGGAGGCGTTCAACATGATAATGGAGGATCTACGCAGTGAGATCTCCCTCATTAAGAAGGCATTGGAGAATGGCGGGAGCTCTACAGAGGTGCAACGATGCAACCTACCCGAACCCAAACCCTTCACATGTATGCGGAGTGCCAATGATTTGGAGAACCTCCTATGGGATATGGAAGTTTACTTTGAGGCGACAAAGACGAGGGAAGCCGAGAAGGTCAGTTTGGCATCGATGTACATGTCGAGCGACACCAAGTTATGGTGGAGGAGTCGTGTAGTAGACGAGACAAGACCGAAGATATCCACATGGGATGATCTAGTCACATAATTGAAGGCGCAGTTCCTGCCGAAGAACACTGCGTGGGTTGAACGGGAGACTCTTCGATGCATGAAGCAGGCATGCACTGTTCGTGAGTACGTGAAGCAGTTCACATCCTTGCTGCTGGACATCAAGGGCATGTCAGAGGAGGACAAGCTGTTCAATTTCACGATTGGATTGTAGAGCTGGGCACAAGCCGAACTACGGAGGCAGGGCATGAAGGACCAGAATTCAACGATTGTGATGACAGATGCGTTGGTCGTCTATGGTGCCCAACCAGACCACAATGCTGAAGAGAAGGAGTTCACTAGCATGCCAAAGGCGCGGTCAAAGGACGAGGGCAAAGGCGTTGCCCATGATCCACTTATGGAGGAACGAGAGTACTCCAAGAAGAGGGAGCAAACCAAGAGTAAGGGGTGCTTCATATGCGACGGACCGCATCGGGCGTGGGAGTGTCCAAAGATGGAGAAGCTCAACGCTCTTTGTGCAGACGAGGAGGAAGAAGAAGGTGAGGTTCGCTTGGGAGCAATCGGTGCTATGCACAAGGTACGCCTCACGACACTTCGAGTTAGAGCTTCGAATTTGGTGGAGTGAGGGAACTCTACAACAAAGAGCTTTGGAGGCGCCAAGGCTCGATCGAGGATGCACAGGAGTGCGTAGGTGCGTGCGGAGCACTAAAGTGTGCGATGGAGACACACAACTGAAATCACGGATAGGAGAAAATCTGTGCACGAGAAGGCGATGCAGATTTCTGAAGGGCGATGCAACATGGACAAGGAGTTACACGTCCATGGGGGTGGAGTGGTGACGAACCACACCACCAATGATCTTATATGAGACAAGATACCGAAGATGCTCAGAGCGTAAGAGGTGCTCATTTCCCTGGATGCAGGGACGCCCACAAGGAATGATTGGGATTGACAACGAGCAAGCGTGGAGACGAGTACTCCACATGTAGAGTTGGAGCTGCCATATACCAGCGATGGAGATGCTGTATCCAGGAGGGATACATCAAGAACAGGAGCTGACGGGGAAGCTCCATTTCTCACAACGAAGGCCAAGCCATGGAGGGACGTGGTTGTTCATGAGAAGAACATGTGCAGGAAGGGAGGCGGTGCACGCTTGCACCACCCTTCCAATTGAGCATCATCAGGAGGTGCATAGCGGATGGAGGATTGTGATGGGACACCAGCTAAAGAGGGTATGCTCTATTGAGGACAACTGATTCTTCAGGTGGGGGAGGCTTGTTACCCCCCCTAAATTCCGTGATCGAGAATGATCGTGTAGACACGGTAGATGATGCTCGAGAATGATCGATGAAGCTGGTTTAAGGAGGAGTCATGAATATGTGGGTATTTGGAAGGTTATCCACGAGAGTCTGGAGGCTCTGTTGTACGTGACAATGGAGAAGCGTCACACAGGACATTGGCTCAGTAGTAGAGTGTCATGGTGTTTGTAGCAGTGCGAGCAGCGAGTACAGGCAGCAGTGAAAGACATGACGGTGGATGCACGTATCGGTACGAACGCGAGCGCAGAAGGATGCTACGTAGTGAAGAAGTACGCATCGAGGAGCAATGCGGTACGATTACAAAGTTGTATGCACGAAAGCATACGGTATCGGTATCGAGGCGTGGCGATCCAAAGGTGGCATGGAGTGTTGCAGGTGCTGAGTACGAGCATTGTCGAGCATGTGATGATGAGACTTTCGTGATCTGGGTAAAGGTAAAAAATAAGGGTCGTTGCGACCCGAACCTCGAAGCTCAGTCAACAAGAAAATCAAGACCACCAAATATCTAAATCGAACAAGTAACTCAAATAACAATCTCGCTATTTTATTTAACCTGGTATAGCGATCAGGGTCGAACTCAAGGAGCACGGACTGAACAAGTCCTACAAAGTAGTCGAGACTCAAAAAAGAATAAAATATTTTTGGTGGATTTTTATCTTTTTAATTTTTTATGTGATTTTTAATTATAAAGAAACTATAAAAGAAAGGGAAAAAGGCACAATCATGAAATTATTAATCACACAAAAACAAATCAGAAAATCAAAATAAAAATATTTTTAGATTTTTATAATTTTTCAAGTGTTTTTTGTAATTTTCTCAGATTTTTAGGATTTTTAGTTGATTTTTATAAAAATGAAATAAGGCAAAAAATAAAAACCAATGTGCAGTCAAACTCTAAAGGCTATTTAAAAATATAAAAATAGCCTATAAAAATCTAACAACAAATTTATGAGAAACTACAAATAAAAAACCTAACTACAGAAAAAGAAATTATATTTTTTGATTTTTTCTGAATTTTAATGATTTTTATAAGTTTTTTAGGGTTTTTCATTTTTTAGGGTTTTTATATCCAAATGACACAAAACTTGCACAGAATCAAGAATACAACAAAACAAGCTAACAATTTTTGGAGTCTTTTTAATATTTTTAGTTGGTTTTGAAAGTTAGATAGTAGTAAAAAGCAAGGTTTTTTAATTTTTAAAAATAGAAAATCAAAACAAAAATGTTCCAAAAATTCAATGAAATTTTTACACAGTGGCAGGGGTCACGTGTCTAAATTTCTCGAGATTTGGAGTCAATTTGCTATTTTATTCAACCAATACAACATGCACAGCACACAGGGACCAAAAAAACCCAAAATGGCACGATGAAGGCACACGATTCACACTCACATGGGTACAACTGTCCGATGAACCGCGAAATCGGCCCTTTAAAAGTGTAGTTTTAACACTTGAAGTTGTCATCGCAGTCGGGCCGAAATGGGCTCATCAAAGGACCATCTCATTGATATTTCAATAAGAATCAGATGGTCGTAATTTTTTTACTTGGTAAGATACCAAAGTCGAACTCAGGGACACGAGCCTTTCTCGCATTATCCGGATTTTCATCTATTTGACTAAGTGTTGAGTTAAAAATTAAAAGGTCAAAGTATGCAAAAAGACAACAATGCATTAAAGCAAAAGTAAACATGCATTTTTTATTTTATTTTATCATGCAAAGATTATGAAAATGCAAAGCAGACAAAATGCCCTAGGTCAGAATGTTGAGCAAATTTAACATGCATCAATTTCAGGTTTAATTAAGAAGACCTACTTGATTTAAAAGTTGAACAAGGCATACGTGACACATGGCTAACAAAATAATACCTAAAACTTCATGTGTCCAAAATAAGAAATTAAAGATGCCATTAAAAAGTACATCAAGCAAGCTTTGAAATGAGACTGAAATCAACTAAAACTGACGTACGATGCTCAAGATATACAATAAAGAAGACAGGGGCATAACTGAAGTAAAACATGAAATAAAATTGCAAACAGGTCCTTGGAAGGGACTAAAAAGTAATAACAAAAACGATCGGGACCTTCCTTGTAAATAACCCACACGCACATAGGCATTTTTATAAATTTGAAAACCCTCGAGGGTATCAATGCAAAATACCCAAGATACACGTGAGCTGCATGTGATATGGACCTGGATGCAATATGCGAAACTTGCGAGGGCGCCGATGCAAAAAGCCCAGAACTCACGTGCCTCACGCACGTGAGTTCAGGTCGGGTGGGGGCGAGGCTTGGCGCAGCTTCGGACGACCGTAGTAGGTGGCTTGGGCCACGTGGCGGCTCGAGGTTACCTCGAGCGAGGCTCGGTCCCACCGAGCCTCCGCACTTCGGGAAGGCGACGTTGATGCTCCAAGGCCGTTGGATCTCCACCGTGAGGCGAGATCCAACGACATCTACTTCTTCGCCTCCCCTGTTGGGTGGCGACGCGATTGGAGCTCCGACGGAAGGCCTGGAGCTCCTCCGCGCCTCGCCGTGCTCGATGAAGGTCGGGGAAGGAAGCTAGTTCCACGGCGATGAAGATCTATGCACGAGGAAGACGAGGGGATATGTGGAATCTGCTGTCGACGCCTGGTCACCGGAGGCGGAGCTCTAGAATTCGGCTCCGCCCGAGGTCCGGCCAATGGAGAATTGGACCTGCAAGGGGGTTAGGTGAAAGCCAAGGCATGTGTGCTGAGGTGAGCGGAGGGCTTAGGGGCGGAGAAGCGGAGCCCTGCCTGGGACGATAAAGGTTCTGACGGAGGACGGGGGGTGATCGGAGTAGCTGGCGAAGGTGGCTGGTGTGCGGTGGAGCTCGTAGGATGATCAGGAGGTGGTGAAGACGACTATAGTGACCTATTAAATTACGAGAAAGTCAAGGAAAAATACAAAAGGTAATCGAAGGGAGCTTACCTGAGCTATGGCTGTCGGAAGCCTGGGCTTAGCATCGTGTCGATGCCCGAGGTCGTCGCACATCGAGGTCGGCTACTCCTCGGAGCTTGAGCGGGGCTTGAGCCTCCGCATCGCCACCACTATCGGCGGCGGGTCTCACCAAGGACGCAGGTCATCGTCGCTCTATCCTAGCCCCTCCCCCTGTCACAGGGAGGAGGAGGAGGGCTGGGCCTTTCCCTTCGTGAAGGTGGACAACTAGATATGGAGGAAGATGGGGGGTATTTGAAGTGGATATGATGGCGGTTTGGCTGATGAGGATGTGGGTTGCGAGGCGAATATGGAATGAATGGGGGAAGCTCGTGGATGGTGGTCGTGGCCGCGTGGAACGTGGTTGAACGGGCTCGATCGTGGGGTGGTTAGAAAGTGATGGAGTTGTCGAGAACGTCGGGAGAAATAGGAAGGGCGAGGGTGGTGCGCGAGCTGGGGGACGTGGGAAAGAGGCTGATCGGAGGTAGGGGACGATGACTCGACCATTGGATCTCAGGATCCAAAGGCCGAGATAAAGGCACTCTCCAGCAGCTTAGATTAGATCGTGGCGGTTTGATCAAACAGCGAGCGGCGCGCCACGTGGCGTGCCAAGGTGCAAGTGCTGGCGGACGGCTTGGATTTGATCCAGGCTTGATCCAATGGCTGAGGCACGAGGTGTGGAAGCAGCGGTTATGATAGAAAGTTGAGGGCGCGATCAAGCGGTGTTCAAGCCGCCACGTGGCGTGATGAGGGAGAGGCGGGAGTGAGTGGCGGTGATGAAGCCCTGGGAAAGATCTGATGGTGAGGAACTCAAGGCAGACGTGGAGATATTCTTGCCGTTGGATCCAAAAAGGGATCCAACAGCTGGAGATGGAGGCGGATGTTGCAAGGAGGGCGGGCCACGTGGCTCCCAGAATGGGCCACGTGGCCCAATCACATTATTCCGAGCAAAAAAGTTTATTTTTGAGGGGATAAATGGCCGAATTTGAGAAAACTCAAAACATGAAAGTTGTAGATCTCGATGAGATCTACAAGTTTCATGTTGACCAAAACTAGAGATGAGGTCATCTGTAGACACCAAATATTTTTAGGGGTATTTTTAAGGCTAAAAATACCACAAATTTTAGTTTTGTGATTTTTTTGTGGTTTTTAATTTATTAAGGACTCTGATAATTACCAGACATTATCTGGGTTTTATTAACACATGTTTAAGCAAGGGGGTTAATAATGGACAATTAAGATGATGAAATTGGGTTTCATCACTATCATTCCTATTTATAAAAATGCAATCAGTAACAGTTATAAAGTTCAGGAGGAAATATGCAATTATCCCACAAAGTCACGTGTAGATGCACGTGTTCCCATACAAATAGGACGAAAGTGTAAATCAAACAAACAGTAGGGGATCACATGCAAAATGTCCATAGTATGCTAATTATTTAATAGACTAAACTAGAACATAAAAGAACTGCAGGGGGGTATGTGGCAAATTACCCAACCAGAATGCGTGCAGGCCACGTGATCAACAGGTGGCAGGCGGTCAGTGGCTACGGGCGTACGATGGAGACAAATAGCAACGAGAAGCGACGTGGAATGGCGGAGGATAGCTCCAGCAAAGGCGGAGGAAGGAGCCTCGCTCAATCTTGGCTTGGATAGCCAAGCTCAAGGTGATCAGATGATGGGAAAAGGACGACGATGGCAGAGGGGTTCGATCTGAGCGACGGATGAGGGTAGATGGAGCTCTGACCACTAGGTCGGAGCCGGCGGAGCGAAATATGAAGAATCGAGGACAAACGGAACTCAGGACGATGAAGTGTCTACCTGGTGATCGGAGGTCGATCCTGAGCTCCAGGAGGGTGCAGTGAAGGGGGTCGTCACCTCGACTGAGCTGTGACGGGCTAGGAGGCTTTTACGTGGTGGCGCTCCGGCCACGTTTGTCGAGCGTCGGCTACAGGCGCCTAATCCGGCCACCAAAGAGTGGTTCCGATCGTTGTCACCGAGAGTAGGCTCTCTAGGGTGGATTTAGGGCTTGCGGCGCGATCTAGGAGACTGAGAATCAAAGATTAGGTTTTATAGGATGTCCCAGGTGACAGGAAAGAACGGTTGCAGGCGCACGATCCGATGTTGCTCTGATCTCTCCTAGGGATCTGCGAAGGAGTATGATCCAAGGAGAACAGGCAGGTGAAGAAATCAGGGCAGAAGAGTCTTGGATCCGCTCCAAAAAATTTGGAGGAATCGGGCAAATGGAACGGGTCCGCGAAGAAGTGGTCTAGAGGGGAGTTGACCGGGGGTCAACAATCCTCCGTGGACCAATCAGATAATTCCAATTCAAAAATATTTGTAAATTCAAAATAAAATAGAAAACTATTTTATTTAAAAATAATTACAAAATGAAAAATGTCTATTATTTTCCAAATTATTTTTAGTGATTTTTATTTATTTTTTGAAAAATAAATCATGTTATATACATTATACTATTGTATATACAGGTATAAAATACATATGTATTTTATACTTTTATTTTTAATTTCTTATTTTCGTGTAAATACTCTAATTTTATATTTTATTTATTTACAACATAAAATGTAGAGTATAAAACAATTTTATTTGATTTTTATTGTTTATGTACAAGGGTGAAATAATTAGTGGTGTGATACATATATACATGGTATATATACAAGGTGGAGAGAGAAAGTATTTTCTTTTTAATTTTGTTTTATTTTTCTACTTTTTATTCTATTTTTAGAAATATTTACAAGATGATAAAAAATACATTTATATTTTTATTTTGTGAAAATAAAATATATAAACCAAGAAGGGAATATGCACAATGATGAATGGCCCTATCTCTCTCTACTTGTTTTATTGGTGATCAACCCATATTGGGCCCTCTCTTGGGTTTAGGTCACTCAATATTTATTCTAAATATTTCCCTCCTTTTCTTTTATTCTTTTATTTTTGTACAAAAACATGCTAATTATTGATATTTACACAAGCATGCCTATTTGGTAATTTATTGTATTTACAGCTATCTACATGGTGTTTTGCAAAGATAAATAGCTAAAATAAAAGAATAATGAGTTATGAATGAGTATTCATCAGCATGCTCGGTAGTACACGTACGAGAGTGGTCTGGAGGCCACTATAGCGAAGTTCTGGAAGACTTCCCCTTAGCATGCAAAATGCTAAGGAAGGGTTTACCGCACGAGGGTCTGGAGGCTGCAGGTTCCCTTTGGCACAAGGCCATGTGTTTGGTGACACTCAATGATGTTGGACATGCGAGCCCACGGTGACCCATTATGTAATAAATGTTATTGCGAATATCATTCCCTGATCTGAAATGAAGAATAACTAATTTGCATATATACAATTAGGGTTATGTACCATGGCCATCTTAATAATCATACAACTGTTGATTCAATAATTTAATCATAGAGGCTGGTGTTTGGATGAATATCTAAAGAGTTAGATAGAGGACTCATCAAACACCGTCAAATGATTGTTAAGAGATGATCTCCAACCTGAGTAGGAGATGGCAATCCTTTCTCATATAGGCTGATATCTGACCGACCTCTTGATGCAGGTCCTCTGCATATGAATAGAGATTCGGAGGTGTCAGATTAGTTAGGTCAAAGGGTTGACTTAATGAGATCGAGATAACCAAAGTCCTTTATCGAATACTGTCACGATATATGCACGCATCCTCTGACCGGAACAGATGTATTTCTATATGTCTGAGTATGTACATTTGGCAGACTAATAGGTTGATGACCTAACCAAGGTCTATACACCGGCGATCTGGTGTGCACATAAGGGCATATGAGTCATACGATCTCTCGAAGGGATCATACATGTTCACTTCTGAACCGGAAGACATGAGCTCACTCATGAGGTATTGGGTCGATAAATTCCATGCATGGTCGTCTCGCTTATGAAGCTTGACAGAATTTAGATGTATGATATATGCTTTTGGAAAGCATATGATCGGTACCAAATCCCAATGATCAAATGAGAATCTTGATGATAAAACCCTGAAGGTGACAGTCTAAAAGAGATCTATAACTTCTGGTTTATTAGAAGGTCTTCCAGTATGCAGGATGTACAGGTATTGTGAATACCTGAGGGTGATGTGATCATAAACGATTGTATAACCATGACGCTTCCATTCCGAAGGAGTGATGAAACATGTCTGGATTTTAGTGACTCCTCTCAGTAGAGAAGTAACTTGATCTTAGTCCAAGTGTTGGACATTGATCTGAATGAGATTCAGATGCAATGAGAAGATTAAGTTTACGGACTTGATTTAATCAAGCATCTATGGGAGGTCTGTAAGATCTAGATTTGAGATATGATCTCAATGTCCAAGTCACTATACGTGGAACAATACAATCACCATGTCCTTATCTCCAAGTATCTACGGAGAAAGCACACTATTCTTGAAGGAGTTCAAGAATAATTCATTTGATGAATTATGTATCCAAGTATCATGATATTGATGATTAAATGAGTTTTAATTATCAAGAATAATATGAATGAGAATCATATTATGAGAATGATTATCCAAGATAATTAAATGAGATTTAATTATCAAGGAAATCCAGAATGTGGATAGTACTATCCATGCTAGATATAATATCAATGTATATTACAAATATGATTTATAATATATTAGAGAGAGTAATTTTGTAAATAATATTTAATGATTGATTGTTGATGTGAATTGGATTCACATTGGACAATTAATTGGAAATATAATTTACATTTTGTTTTGGGTTGTGAATATGATTTATAATTTTTCAATGGCATGATTGAAATATTCATTAATTAATTTGGAATTAATTTAGTGAATATATTTGCAATAAATATTATTGCAAATAATAAAAAGGATAATGAGATGATAATCACCTTAAGAGGTGACGTCACCCTTGACTTTTTCAAGGGTGACGCCACCCCTTTAGGAGATGATCATTATCTCCTTTTATATCCTTTGTTGGTTAATTTTATTAAGTTAAATTATGTTGCTTATAATGCACCATATATTTAATTTAATATAAATCAATAGTTGTTGCTTTATTGAACAACAAATGGTCATGGCCATTGATTAAAAACACAAATCATCCTAACCGTTGATTTTGTTTGTCCATGGATTGTGATCCATGGACTCCCAAACTATTATTTAAGAAGGGACAACCCTAGCCCTTCAAATACACACATGAAGTTGCTCTCACTCCTCTCATTCTCACGCCCCATCTCTCTCTCTAAGAGTGCACGTCCACTTTGAGTTCATGAGAGAACTATAGTCGTCGCTACGCCGTCGCGCTGTCGGATCTCCGTCTTCCTTGGTGCTTCTTGCACAAGTAGAAGATGTCGGATTTCGTTGGACGAAATCAGGAGATTCAAGGCTTGGATCTTCATCTTGGATTGCGGTAAGCACGCGTCTCATCATCGCACCCGCAGGTGCCATCTTCGTAGATCGGACTTGAGTCAGGAGGATCCCTTGCTTTAGAGATAAAGTGATCGCAACCAGGCTTCAAGAGTTATTTCTAATACTTTGTGGTTAGATGAAATGATCCAAGAAATGTTCTTGGATCATGTGGTTTCATCTTATGATTTTTTTAAAATTCCGCTGCACCGAGTCACTAGTATGACTAGTCGCTCTTGATCGTATATGATACGATCATCATGCTTCTGTGATACGCTTAAGGATCCTCCCGTATCTTTCAAGTGGTATTAGAGCCAGGTTGATGGAGGTCTTGGATATGATCCATGAACCTATGAAAATTTGGGCTCGTTTGGGTTCGTGAAAATTTTAGCATTTCAATTTTCGCAGTCCTGTCTTGTGATATTTTTTCGACCCTGTTTAAAATGTTTAAACATGAATTTATCACTTAGATAATGTTCCCCAGTAAATAAGAAAAATGTAGAATTTGAGTTTGCGTAATTTGGATTCTGTTTGCTCAAGATATGATCGTTTTATTGATCATATGTCCATGGTTTCGAGGATGGCGATTAGAGACATAATTAAGATGTTAATTACGGTAAAATACATGGAAATGCATGTTTATCATATGATTTCTGTTTTAAATCAAATTATCAATCTCTGGAAATTGATTTTGCCTAATTTGGATTTAAAATGAATGAGATATGCTAATTTTAGTTAATGAGGGTCAATTAGATCTAGATCACCAATTGGTTACTTGATACACTTTCATCAAACTTGTTACTTGAATAGGTTTTGGGAATTTGTCTAAAAATTTCCTTATAATCAAAATGGTTTTGATTATTACTATATGGTATAATTTTTGTTGAAAGACAGATGATCATCTCAAGTACAAAGTGATTGACTCATCATTATTTTTTCTCGAGGCGGGTATGGTATCTAGTTGGGGAGCGTTGGAGTAGCAGGTTGCACTGTATGCGGTCTGTCCCACTCCCACCGGTACTGGCCATGACAACAGATATGGAATGAATGATGCATGAGAGATCATGATGTATTTTCTAATTATTAAAATTCAAGTAATACGTACTTTGAGATAATACCACTAATTCAAGTAACAATCAAGTTTGATGATTGAATTGAATTGATAATTGATTTAATTAGATTAGATTAATTACATCCAATTGAAACACTCTATTATGAATAGATGTGTATTTCCCTTGGAAGAATTAATTGCAAGAATATGATTAATCATAATTAATTAAAATTTGAATATGAGGTGGAGGATCACATAAGTGACATCCATGATTTCCCGTCAAGGTGAAGGGTTCCATCGCCAGATATTTTATGTAGGAGACGCTTGTCCAAAATGATAGCTCCTGCATACGATCCATTTGGATCGGGCTCTTCGCTTCTCGAAAGAGTAAGGACGTATGCGCAGTGACCCCAATATCGAGTCCTCGTATTGGTGGGGTGCTATTGGATTGCGTATAGCGAGTTGTATTCCTGTTGATGGTTGATTCAATTAACAACGAGTCAACATCACCTTAGAGGGTGGTGGGCCCGGGTGTTAAAGACCAAATTGGGAATGCAAGTTGGACTTGCAAGGCGGAATATGTCCCTGCTTCTTTTTATCCGAGTTACAAGTTCTCATATTATTGGGATGTAACAAGGATAAGAAAGGAGATCCCAGATCTTGCTTGAGATATATTGGTAAGTATATCTCTTACACTGAAAGTGATTAACGGAATGCACTTTCAGTGTTGACAAGGCAAGACAACTTTGATATAAAATTTCTAAATTAAAGTAAAATGTGTGTATATATATATTTATATATATTTATGAAAATTTCTTATTTCAGATAACCCTCATTAAACCCACTCAGTACTATACTCAGTAATAACTGATGAGCGAGCCGAGCGAGCAAGGTAAATCAGGTATATCTGCGGTCGTTGCGACCTCAGTCGCTCGGGACTCAGAGCTCAACAAGAAAAATTCAGACCACCAAACAAAGGCAAAAATCAATGAAACTCAATATAGAGGTCTAGCTATGATATTAACCTGGTATAGCGCCTAGGGTCGAACTCAAGGAGCAAGGGTTGGCCTCGCGGCCTACGAAGTAGTCGAAAACAAAAACAAATAAAAATGAATTATTTTTGGGTGGGTTTTTAATATTTTTTTGGATTTTTTAAATAATAAAGAAAAAAAGAAAACAATGAAACAAGCAACTTTGACTAATTATTTAAACACTCAAAATTAATCTAAAAATTCAAACAAAAATATTTTTTGAGTTTTTTTATTTTTTTATGTTTTCGATGAATTTTAGGTATTTTTCTGATTTTTAGGGAATTTATAAAAATGAAAGAAGACTGAAAAACAATGCTACTGTCCAGCCAGGCTTCAAGGGTCAAATTAAAATATAAAATGACCGTAACAAAGCCTGGAGGCAATTTTCCTGTAAAGTATGAATAATAAGGAATAATCAAGACAAAGAATTATTAATTTTTGGGTTTTCTATGAATTATTAGAATTTTTATGGGGTTTTAGGAGTTTTTCAATTTTTATAATTTTTATAAATCCAAAAATGACCAAAATTGGTCAGAAAATCAAGCACACTAAAATGAACAAAATCTATTTTTTTTGTAATTTTTGAAGATGTTTTAATATTTTTTTATGAATTTTAAATATGAACAGGCTGAAAAATGGGGGTTTTGGAATTTTTAAAAATAATAAAAGGGCTACAACAATTTCCCAAAAATCAGTGAAAATTCTACACAGTGGCAGGAGCCACTTGTCAAATTTTCACCTACTTTGGATGAACTTTGATATCTTATTCAAAACAATCAAGAGCCCACAGTCATAGGGACCTGATCGTAATGAAAGTATCTTTGGAGGGTCTAAAAGTAACAATACAGGAAACCCAGGGGGTCTCGGTGCAAAAATCCCAACTTTCCAAACGCGAGGCACGTGTCTGGGGCACTCAGGGACCTTTTTGTAATGAAACTTAAGTCCCTGGACCTATTAGTAACACGTACTAAAAGTCCAGGGGCGAAAGTATAAAAAGCCCAAGAAATTCGGCACATGCACAATTAAAACGCTCATAGGGCATATTTGCAAATATCTAAAAATATCTTTTCATTTCACAACAACCAGAAAGTACAAGCCCTTACATGCAATTTCCCATAAAATACACGTGACGAAGCACGTGTCCCACAACGTACAGGGGTATAAAAGCAAATAACATAAACTACGAGGTCCACTATGCAAAATGTCTAAAATAAAAACAACTTAACTAAATATTTACAGGACTAAATATTAAAGACTAAAAAGCTAAGGGTCTAAGGGATATTACCCCTTATTCTGATCCGAGGGCTGAGAGGCTGCCACGTATCTGATCGAACGGCTGGAAGTGGAGGCGCCTCAACGAAGAGACCTCGGCGCGGATCCAACGGTGGAGGGTGCGATGCGTGGGGAGATCGACGGTCGAGAGCAGTTGGCGCTAACCCTCGCTGGATGGAGGGTGGAGAAGAGGCCACGTGTCTGATCCGACGGTGGCTGATGGGCCTCTTCTTCACCCTGATCGGACGGTTCATGTCTAATCTGGCAGATGAAGGCAGAACGGACGGTCGGGGAAGATCCAGGAAGAACAGGTGCCCAAGGAACTTCGCCGGCCCGATGCACACACGGTGGACCTCCTCGGGGGCTGCTGATGATTGGAGAAGAATCGTTGGAGCCTCCCGCGTCTGAAGAGCCCTTCCGATGATGCCAAGGGGCTCCGAGAAGCCCAGGCGACGACGGTGGAGCTCAAGCTCCTGTGCTGAAGATGGGGGACCTCAGATGGTCCTCCTCTAACCTGCAAAGTGGCACAGATAGACTCCTGGGTCGAGGGCAAAATGCCTCGACCCGGTTAGAAGCGAAGTGGGTGGACGGTGCGTCGAGATGGGGGAGCTCCGGCGAAGCGATGACGGAGGAGCTCCAATCCTAGTTCCTGTGCGAACTAGGTTGGATGAAGGGGCGTAGAATGTGCGTGGGAGAAGGGAGAAGGTGGAGGTCGACTCCGATGATCAAGATAGTGCCGGGTGTGGTCGGAATCGAAGGTCGACGGCGATGAGCTTATTTGGGCGTAAATGGAAATTGATTAAAATGAAAGGGAACTAAGGTTACCTGATGGTCGATGTCTTGGGGACGAGCTGCTGTAGCTCTAGGTCCTAGCCTCGAGGGCCGTCGATGCCCGAGTCTCGAGCACCACGCAGTGGGCGGCGCATGGCAGCGCTAAGTCGCCGGATCGATGGTCCAATCACTCTCTCCTCGCTGTGACACCACCGGACGCGAGCTGTCACTCAGGCGAAGGTGGTGGAGGTCCTGGGATGGGAAATGGGGAGCCAAAGATGCAGGAATCGTGCGATGGAGCTCGGACTAAATATGGCTAGGGGTCCGGCTAAGAGAGGTTCGGGCGAGGCAATCGGAGCACAGATCCCCATAACCCACCCCGGGCGTGGATCAAGGTAGATCAAGGATGGATTAGGACCCAGGGTTAAAGATTTTGGTGATCGGATCGAGTGGCGAATAAATGGAGAAATCGGGTCGGGCACACATGATCTGCAGGTTGTGGTCCAGGGGGGGAGTTGACCGGGGGGTCAACATCCCCCGTAGACCAATGGGAAGCGGCCACGTCAAAAAGATTTGAAAATTCAAATTAAAATAGAAAATGGCCGAATTTCACAAAAGTCAAAACATAAAAAATGTTTCTTTTATTTTAAACTATTTTTTGTGATTTTTATTTATTTTTTTGAAATAAAACTTAGGTATTTACAATATAGTACTATATGCATAGGTATATACAATATGGAATTTTTAATTTTGATTTTTAATTATTTATTTGTGTACATTTTTATTCCAATTTTATATTTTATTTATTTATAGGATAAAATTTGGAATATTTTGGTATTTTTATTTTATTTTTATTATTTAATTACAAGGGTTAAATAAATAGGTTTATTTATATACATATATGGTATATATACAATGAAGGAATTGATTTTAATTTTATTTCTTTTTATTTTATTTTTATTTTTAAGATTTTTATTTTATTTATTTACATTATGAAGTCTAGAATATGTACAATTTTTCTTGGGTTTTAATTTATTTATTTATAGGGATAAATAAATATGCATGTGGTCTATGTACATAAGGAATATATACAAGGTGGAAGCATTTTTATTTTCTTTTTAATTTTCTTTTCTTTTTCTCATTTTTATTTAAATTTTTTATTTACAAATATATACATATAAATACAACCCATTTTTTTTATTTTTAGAGGAAAATATTTTTATTTTATTTACAGATATATATGTACAAGGGTGAGCTTCCTTATCTCCCTCTACTTTGGTTTTTATGCGGTTAGGCCCATGCTGAGCCCTCCCTTGGTATTAGGTCGCTCAATATTTATTCTAAATATTTCCCTCTTTTTCTTTTGTCTCTTTATTCTTTTGTTTTTGCACAAAAACATGCTAATTATTATATTTTATACAATGCATGCAATTTGCTAATTATTAGTATTTACAGATATGTACATGTATTTGCAAAGGTTTTTGTAGCTAAAATATAAGAATAAAGAGTGATGAATGGGTATTCATCACCCCCCTATACTTAACTTTGCTAGTCCCTTAGCAAACACTTATTTGAAAAAGAAGTGACAAAGAAAAAGAAAAAGAAAAAGAGGAAAAAATGCATGGATCAAGGTTGATTATTAAACTTGCCTTCATTAAATTGAAGTATGGAGCTCGATCAGATCTTTGGATTATTAATGTGTCGGAACCTTATTTGGACTTAAGTTTAAAACTCAACAGCCTCTAAGTTCCACCAATCTATAATCAAGATTCCTCAACAATCAAGATCAGAACAAGTCTACAAACACAAACCCTGAAGACCATGAATCTTTCCTTGTACTGTGAATGTGAAGTATAAGCTCTCCACCTCAGAAGTGGCAACTTGAAAACCCTCCCCAACAAGGTAACTCTATGACCTCAATCTGGCCACTCTTTCCTCGAGGAGCGGGGTATTCCCTTCTAAGTTCAAGTTCAACCGACTCAAGAAGAGGGGGAAGAAGAGAATGGACCATGGCCAGTGTAGCCATGTATCCTTGGGAGCTCAACCAGTGTAGCTAAGTCTCCCTGCTGCAATCTACATAAGGTGAATCCATGAGTCTCAAGCTTTGCTTATTTGCACTATATACATACTCTGGTGGGATTATCATTTTCTCTCAGACCCACCACTTTTTTGGAGTTATTTTCTTTTTGCATTTTTTTTCAAGTGCATCTATACAACATATACATGTGCAGCATATATACATAAGGAGTTTTTCCTCTTGAGCCAGTAGACTATCCCTCTTTTGAAGCATTATTGCAACCCACAACTCCTGTCGTTAGACCTCATGGCAACCAGACCAAGTTGAGACGCACTTCTTTCACTAAAAGAAGAAGAGAGGTTCCGTCTAGAAGTACTACCCTCATATGCTACCCCAAGTCAAGGAAGACTGCCTCCTCACCACCTCATCCGTAGAGAGCTCGGTGCAAAGTGCTGGTCCAAGTAAAGCCATTGTCTATATGAGTCATGTGTGTGTTGTTAAGTGCTCTACTTAGGCTCATTGAGATGACATGTGACCATAGCCTAGTGGACTCAAAGAATTAAGTCACCATGGACCTGAAAAGCCTTAACCGTAAGCCCTATAAGGTTCCTCTTATAATTAGGTGGATTAAGATCTTAATCAAGCTCCATCTCCCAATTTAATTCCAGGCTAGTTTAAATGTCAACTATAATCCAGGAAAAACTATATACATATATACAAGGATGCTATTTACACCATATTTTACACACATGCAAAATTTTTGAAAAATGTTTTGAAATCATGGATGTATGCATGAATGCAAGTTTTGCAAAATATTTACACAAATTTACACAAGATTTTTGCAAACTTTTGATTTTCAAAACATTTCGGAAAAATTTTGTACTATATACATAATTTTGATATGCACATATTTACACAAACTTTACATAAAAAGTTTTTGAAAACATTTTTACAAAAATAATTTTGTACAATAGCTATGTATGTGCAAATAAAAGAATGATTATTTGCAGGGAAAAAATTTTAATTTTTATGGATTTTGGGTTTTAGCCATTTTTATTTATTAACACACTCACACAAAGTACGAGTTATGGCTAAAGTATATATGGAATATATACACCCCCCTATACTTAGCTCGAACGATGTCCTCAGAGTCAAGAGCGATGAAGAAGACATAACTCGTGCTTAGTATAGGGAAGTAAAAAGGAAGGCTATATACAAAAACGAATGAATGAATAGAAAAATCAAGAGGATCTCGGCTTTTCCTCCTATACTTAGGATCAAATAATCCTAAGTATAGCAGGCTGTATACGAAGGGAAAACCGAGTGGAGAATGTACAGGTCTGCCCCCTATACTTAGGGTAAAATATCCCTAAGTATATGCAGCAAAACAGGGGTAGAAAGACACGAAGAAAATTACGAATATATACAAGAAGGAGAGGACATCACTCCCCCTATACTTAAGGTGAAGAACCTTAAGTATAGGCAACAACAGAAGTGATGGAACAGAACGTAAGAACAACCCGGTGGTTCCACCCCCCTATACTTAGGATGAGGAATATCCTAAGTATAGCAAAGATGATCCTATACGAGACCTGGGGTGAAAACAAGAACGGAAGAAAGAAAGGTCAAATAAGACAAAACACGTATATACCACAGAGTACAATGTTGAGGTGCCTCTCAACAAGCGCGAGTTTTTATGCCCCTAGCTGGGCGCAAAGGCTAGGACAAGGCAGTATGCAGATTCAGAACGGCATCGGTAAGACAAACGCCATACTGTCGTCACAGTCTCAGTATGAGAACAACGACGAACTCCGAAGTGTAAAGTAAGACACCCAGGTATGCAATCAAGCGGGTGTCTGCTACCGGCCAAGGATATGAAAATAAGTGATCAGGATCTGGTAGCACAAAAGAAATCATCAGCTCTGGATCAGACTGGAGTGAAAGTGTGGAGCCGAAGAAATCAAACGTGGAGAAGGATGGATCAGTCATGGAATCCTCCACGTCAATCAGTGTCTCAAACAGGTGTAGGCAATCAAGATCAGGAGACTCTCTAAGCAGACTGATATTCGATGCATGAAATAGAGGCAGATCATCGAATATCTCCAGGATGGGCTCATCCTCGTGGGGGTCGTCGAGGTGAGAAGACTCAAAATCAGAAGGATCTAAAGACTTGGTTTCGTGCTCCGCCAGATCGGAAACACTCTCAAAAGGTGAAACCGAGTACACATCGTGTGCGGCATCCTCCTGCAGATAACCCTCAGGGAGAGATGCAAGATCAGAAGTGAATAAGAGAGGATCAGGATCTAGATGGGCATCTGCGCTGCTGTCAAGTATCCACTCGGTGCACTAGGCTGCATCATCATCGGAAGTGTCGCTCTCAGCAATCTGGAAGCATGAGAAGGTACTGGTCAACACCGCGGAGGCTGGCAAAGTGTCTGTGGCTGATCCTCGCTCTACGGCTATGCTGGCTGCCAACTGGTCCTTAGCAAAGGTGTCTATCTCGTTAGAGTGGAGGACGAAAGGCTCGAATACGGGACTCTCCGTGTCTGTACTCTCAAGGTGGTGTCCCATATCGAGCTGTAGCTGCTGGGATGAATCATGGTCGCTGTCGGGATCCAAGAAGTATCTCTGCAGAAAGGAAGCTGACTCCTCCGAGACTGGAAACTGAAGTGGCTGAATCAATGGCTGCAACAACGGGGGCTCCTCCGGTACCTGGAGTATTAGAAGATCTGATATCCAAGACTCGTCGATGAAGAACTCTGGGGCTGACTCGAATTCCAGCTGGAAGACCAACGGGAACTTGAGTAGACTCTGGGTCTGAACCTCTGCTGTCGCATTCATCTCCTCTGTACTCTCTAGTTCGGTATGCTCCAAGTCCTCTGGCTGGTGTGTAGAAGCTGTATCATCATGTAATGTGACACACCGCACTGGTACTGCATCGTCCGCATGTGCTGTTCCGACTAGGGCATCTCGTGAAGATGGTCTCTGTGTAAGTAAACTCGAGATGATGTCGAGTAAGTGAATGTCGGAACTGCGGTGTGAACCGCCACATGTGGTAATCACGAGTGCTATCTGCTTAGCGGTCATCCCCCGCATGGAGATCTCTATCAGGTCTGTCAGTGGAAGTCCGTGGTCTGGAAATCTCCTCAAGAGGTCAAGAAACCTCGGCCATGCTTCCTGCAATGGCTCCTGGGGGTCAACTGAAAACTCTATGATCAAAGACCGCATAAACTCCGCTCTACATGCGGGGAAGTATCTCTGTAGAAACTCTCGGTGTAGCTCTCTCCACGTATCGAATGTCCTCCCCAATCGTCGGTGCCATCTCATGGCTCTCTCCTGAAGTGTAAATGGGAAGGTCCTCCTCATCAGCTCCTCTACAGTGATATCTGAATATCTCTGTGCTCTACAAAACTCCTCGAATGCGGACATGTGAAAATAAGGCTCCTCGTGCACCTCTCCTGAAAATGTCGGCAGTCGCTGAATGTAATCCAAATCCAAGATGAATGGACGTAATGTAGAAGCTGACTGAGCTTCCTGTGCTATCTGCTCCTCCATCCACCTGGGATAGGATCTGTCTGCTGATCTCCACTGCTCTCTCTGATCACGAACGGAGTGCACACTCAACTCAGCAACGACAGCGTCCGGGTCTCGCATCTGCTCTATCTAGTATCCTCGGACGTCTCGCGCAGCATGCCCAGAGTAATGAACGGGATGGGAGGGAGGGAACAGGAGGTTGGTCGGAGATCCGACCTCCCTAGAAGGTGGACTGGAATGATGGCCAGATGGTGGAGAAGAAGCCGTAAGAGTCAGCTCAAAGTGAGGGGGATCCATCATCCAGGGGTGAAGAAGAACAGTGAAGGGAGGGTGGGTGGGAGATAGAAGAAGAGAAGGAGATGGGGGAAAGCAAAAGGGATCTGGAATCACAAAAGATGAGAAAACATAACCCCCGATTCACCTACGCACACAAGCTGAAGACCGAAGGGATCGGTCGATTATCTTGTCGATTTTATTTTAGGTGATCATTCAGTCTATCAGAGCGATTACGTGAGCTAAATAGGTATCCAGATGTTTCTCAACCGACTGTCCCGTACAGAAAGCCGGTAATCAGTCGAGAAAAATCGGAGGCTCTATCCTAAGGTACGGGTCACTCTCTCGCTCATCCAAACCAAACAAGGAGGGGGTTACTCTCCCCAAGACAAATTTTTCAGTGTTGTGTCTTTTAGGTCAAGTATGATTAATAGTCCCAAATTTTATTGTTTTTGTTTTTAGGTATTTTTCAAATAAAAAGAAATTGCCTAACATTTTTTTCAGTTCTCCTGGTTATTAAGTCAAAAAAATCAGGGGGGGGGAGAAGTCGAAAAAGCCGATGCGCGATGAAATCAATGATGCATGTAGAGTAAGAAATGCGTACCTGACTCCAGCAGTCTACATGCAAAATGATCCGCGCAGAATTTAAAGACTGAAAATAAACTACCTAAATGCTGCAGGCGGAAAACCGAGTCCCTAAACAACAGTGCTACTCGAAAGAACGGCTAGTCGACCACCAACCTCCAATCCAAAGAGTCCGGTCTTGGTCCACCCCTCCTCCTCCCGACAAATCGGGTTCAGGAGCAACGCTTGGCAGGGTGGGCTGCGGCACGTAGGTTCAAAGGAAGTGAGTCGACTATTTTATTAATCTTTTTATTATAGGTCCAATTACCGAACTATAGGCACAAGCAAATATATTAGGGTGTTTGGATCCTACTAGTTATGTCACAATCAAGCAGAAAGTCCTACGGCTAGGGGCTCGAAAATATGCAAGAAATCGGAAAAGGCAGTAGAGAAAACAAAAATCACGAAGAAAACAGAGGGGTCCCCCAAGCACACCGGTGCTCGGCGAAACAGACCCCGACAATCTGAAAAGTCTGAGTGAGTCCTGCTGTCCCTATATTATTACAACAATTCAAATGGTACTGAAATAAAACCTAATCTAAAGCTACACTAATCGTCCCACACTCAGATGCTTCCTCACGCTTTCCTATGGCTCCGTGTAGAAGGGAGCCACCTCCGATCACCGCGGTTGCGTCGGCTCCTCGAAAGTAACCGCCTCGATCCTCGGGCCCTCGCAAGAAACAGAAGAGTGTGTCAAACACCAGATAAAAATAAAACAGATAAAGCAAATAAAATAAAAAGGGATATATGTGCAAAAATGCAAATAAAAATAAACAAGCAAAAACAAAAATAAAATAAAATAAAATAAAATAAAACAAAATAAAAATAAAAGAAAAATAAGAAACCACGAAAAAGCCGCGGACTCAGAAAGAGTCGTGGAAAGCCACGAAAATAAAAACAAAAGTAAGAAGAAAAATAAAATGACTACTAAGCTGTGCTCCTTGGCAACAACGCCATTTTGATGAGCGAGCCGAGCGAGCGAGGTAAATCAGGTATTTCTGCGGTCGTTGCGACCTCAGTCGCTTGGGACTCAGAGCTCAACAAGAAAAATTCAGACCACCAAATAAAGGCAAAAATCGATGAAACTCAAGATAGCGGTCTAGCTATGATATTAACCTCGTATAGCGCCCAGGGTCGAACTCAAGGCGCACGGGTTGGCCTCGCGGCCTACGAAGTAGTCGAAAACAAAAACGAATTATTTTTGGATGGGTTTTTAATATTTTTATATATTTTTGGATTTTTTAAAAAATAAAGAAAAAAAGAAAATAAGGAAACAAGCAACTTTGACTAATTATTTAAATACTCAAAATTAATCTAAAAATTCAAACAAAAATATTTTTAGACGTTTTGTATTTTTTATGTTTTTGGTGAATTTTTGGTATTTTTCTGATTTTTAGGGAATTTTATAAAAATGAAAGAAGGCCGAAAAATAATGCTACTGTCCAGCCAGGCTTCAAGGGTCAAATTAAAATATAAAATGACCCTAACAAAGCCTGGAGGTAATTTTCCTGTAAAGTGTGAATAATAAGGAATAATCACGACAAAGAATTATTAATTTTTGGTTTTTATATGAATTATTAGAATTTTTATGGGTTTTTAGGGGTTTTTCAATTTTTATAATTTTTATAAATCTAAAAATGACCAAAGTTAGTCAGAAAATCAAGCACACTAAAATGAACAAAATTTATTTTTTTTGTAATTTTTGAAGATGTTTTAATATTTTTTATAAATTTTAAATATGAACATGCTAAAAAATGGAGGTTTTGGAATTTTAAAGATAATAAAAGGGCTCCAACAATTTCCCAAAAATCAGTGAAAATTCTACACAGTGGCAGGAGCCATGTGTCAAATTTTCACCTAATTTGGATGAACTTTGATATTTTATCCAAAACAATCAAGAGCCCACAGTCATAGGGACCTGATCGTAATGAAAGTATCTTTGGAGGGCCTAAAAGTAACAATACAGGAAACCCAGGGGGTCCCGGTGCAAAAATCCCAACTTTCCACGCGTGAGGCACGTGTCTGGGGCACTCAGGGACCTTTTTGTAATGAAACTTAAGTCCCTGGACCTATTAGTAACACGTACTAAAAGTCCAAGGCTGAAAGTATAAAAAGCCCAAGAAATTCGGCACATGCACAATTAAAACACTCACAGGGGCATATTTACAAATATCTAAAAATATCTTTTCATTTCATAACAACCAGAAAGTACATGCCCTTACATGCAATTTCCCACAAAATACATATGACGAAGCACGTGTCCCACAACGTACAGGGGTATAAAAGCAAATAATGTAAACTACCAGGTCCACTATGCAAAATATCCAAAATAAAAACAACTTAACTAAATATTTACATGACTAAATATTAAAGACTAAAAAGCTAAGGGTCTAAGGGATATTACCCCTTATTCTGATCCGAGGGCTGAGAGGCTGCCACGTATCTGATTGAACGACTGGAAGTGGAGGCGCCTCAACGAAGAGACCTCGGCGCGGATCCAACGGTGGAGGGTGCACCACGTGGGGAGATCGACGGTCGAGAGTAGTTGGCGCTAACCCTCGCTGGATGGAGGGTAGAGAAGAGGCCACGTGTCTGATCCGATGGTGGCTGCTGGGCCTCTTCTTCACCCTGATCGGACGGTCCGTGTCTAATCTGGCAGATGAAGGCGGAATGGACGGTCGGGGAAGATCTAGGAAGAACAGGTGGCCGACAAACTTCGCCGGCCCGATGCGTGCATGGTGGACCTCCTCGCGGGCTGCTGATGATCGGAGAAGAATTGTTGGAGCCTCCCACGTCTGAAGAGCCCTTCCGATGACGCCAAGGGGCTCCGAGAAGCCCATGCGACAACGGCGGAGCTCAAGCTCCTGTGCTGAAGATGGGGGACCTCAGATGGTCCTCCTCTAACCTGCAAAGTGGCACAGATAGACTCCTGGGTCGAGGGCAAAATGCCTCGACCCGGTTAGAAGCGAAGTGGGTGGACGGTGCGTCGAGATGGGGGAGCTCCGGCGAAGCGACGACGGAGGAGCTCCAAACCTAGTTCTTGTGCGAACTGGGTTGGATGAAGGGGTGTAGAATGTGCATGGGAGAAGGGCGAAGGTGGAGATCGACTCCGATGATCAAGATTGTACCGGGTATGGTCGGAATCAAAGGTCGACGGCGATGAGCTAATTTAGGCGTAAATGGAAATTGACTAAAACGAAAGGGAACTAAGGTCACCTGATGGTCGATGTCGACTGGGGATGAGCTGCTGTAGCTCTAGGTCCTAGCCTCGAGGGTCGTCGATGCTCGAGGCTCGAGCACCACGCAGTGGGCGGCGCACGGCGGCGCTAGGTCGCCGGATCGATGGTCCAATCACTCTCTCCTCGCTGCGACACCACCAGATGCGAGCTGTCACTCAGGCGAAGGTGGTGGAGGTCCTGTGATGGGAAATGGGGAGCCAAAGATGCAGGAATCGTGCGGCGGAGCTCGGACTAAATATGGCTAGGGGTCCGGCTAAGAGAGGTTCAGGCGAGGCAATCGGAGCACGGATCCCCATAACCCACCCCGGGCGTGGATCAGGGTAGATCAAGGATGGATTAGGACCCGAGGTTAAAGATTTTGGTGATCGGATCGAGTGGTAAATAAATGGAGAAATCGGGTCGGGCACACATGATCCGCGGGTTGCGGTCCAGGGGGGGAGTTGACCGGGGGGTCAACATCCCCCGTGGACCAATGGGAAGCGGCCACGTCAAAAAGATTTGGAAATTCAAATTAAAATAGAAAATGGCTGAATTTCACAAAAGTCAAAACATAACAAATGTTTCTTTTATTTCAAACTATTTTTTTGTGATTTTTATTTATTTTTTTGAAATAAAACTTAAGTATTTTCAATATAGTACTATATACATAGGTATATACAATATGGAATTTTTAATTTTGATTTTTAATTATTTATTTGTGTACATTTTTATTCCAATTTTATATTTTATTTATTTATAGGATAAAGTTTGGAATATTTTGGTATTTTTATTTTATTTTTATTTTTTAGTTACAAGGGTTTAATAAATAGGTTTATTTATATACATATATGGTATATATGCAATGAATGAATTGATTTTATTTTTATTTCTTTTTATTTTATTTTTATTTTTAAGATTTTTAATTTATTTATTTACATTATGAAGTCTAGAATATGTACAAGTTTTATTGGGTTTTAATTTATTTATTTATTTATTTATAGGGATAAATAAATATGTATGTGGTCTATGTACATGATGAATATATACAAGGTGGAAGCATTTTTATTTTCTTTTTAGTTTTCTTTTCTTTTTCTCATTTTTATTTTAATTTAATATTTACAAATATATACATATAAATACAACCCATTTTTATTTTTATTTTTAGAGGAAAATATTTTTATTTTATTTACAGATATATATGTACAAGGGTGAGCTTCCTTGTATCCCTCTACTTTGGTTTTTATGCGGTCAGGCCCATGCTGAGCCCTCCCTTAGGATTAGGTCGCTCAATATTTATTCTAAATATTTCCCTCTTTTTTTTGTCTCTTTATTCTTTTGTTTTTGCATAAAAACATGCTAATTATTATATTTTATACAATGCATGCAATTTGCAATTATTAGTATTTACAGATATCTACATGTATTTGCAAAGGTTTTTGTAGCTAAAATATAAGAATAAAGAGTGATGAATGGGTATTCATCAATAACCTGTAAAATATCATGGATTGGATCCAAGATCAAGATATTGTACTTGCAGTTGGACACATAATGTATGTGGTTGCAATGTGCAAGTTTCCTCATAATAATGAGGAATGACAATTAAATAGATAATAGGACTATAACCCTAGGGTTTGTATGTCTCTATAATCTTGATCTCTCATCGAATGTACTTTGGAAATGACATGTCGATGAGGATCGCAATTGTCAAATAATCCTTATATTTCTTAAAATTCTAATAAGATGTTCTGCATACATATGTGCTCTTGACATTTAATCATGAATGACATGGTTCACTGCATTATGCAAAATGGTGGCTCTATAAGAGATGATGTATTCAAAATGTTTGAATACCCACCTGAACCTAAGTTTTTAAGAGTTAAGATGCATGTAGATATGATGAGTGTCATCATTTTATTATCTATACTCTGGTCATTCATGAAGCTTCATACTGTTCATATTGTAAAGCATATATAAATGTTGAAATACTCTTATATTGAAATCTTTTGAATTCAACATAAGAGATCCTTTGTCTTAAGCAATGGTTGTTTAGTGATGAAAGGAGCGCAGTGGAAGCATGGGTCGGACCCAAGTTAGAAGAAAAGACAAAGAATTGACTATACTTTTATGGTTTCTACACATATGACATCCAAAGACTTGGATGAATGCCAATACTGCAATGAGCTGATGTGTTGATAGTATGACTATCAAGTCTATCTAGATCCTTAGAGAAGGACACGGATAGTACATCGAAATAATTTACATCTACATATAATCATTGAAATCGACTTTCTTATTTGATAAGATCAAAGTCTAATAATTGTATCTCATTCTTCTAATAACACTTGCAATTGGTTGCATATGTATTAGAAGACTGGAATTTGATCTTCAGGTTTAATAGTCATCCACATGGATGTTGATGCAATTGTTGCAACAACCTCTATTAGGTAAACATACTTTATATTTTCAGTGGGAGAGCCCTTTGTCTTCGAGAATGTCTCTATGACCTGGATATTAGAATACACTCATTGTTTATTTCTAAATGTTGGAAATAAACAAAAATTTTGGAATAGACCTATCATAAAGAGTTATGATGGATATATTTCAGATAGTATTTTGATATATAGAGGACTCTACTAAATTAGAAGATTAATGAATGGCTCATTAACATTTTAAATACTGAAAATTAAACCTTATAAGAACAATAGGAGGATAAAGATCATTTGATAATGATCTGACATCAGACCTTGGACATTAGTATGCTGATGAGATCAATAGACTAGTAAGAGATGAACTTTAGAATGTCTAAAATATCAAATCTTACATATCTAAACGAAGAGATCTTCTGGCTCAAGAATGATCCGACGGAGGAGACACTTGCGAGCGTGTTGATGAGAAGTGTGCTCCTTACAATCCATGTTGATGGTCCAAGCAACGAATCTCCTGATCTTGTCACACGAGATCCGACATCTTCCTTACGAGCGAGACGCACCGAAGGAGACAGAGATCCACGAGCAAATAATCCAGCAGCATAATGGTGATGTTGCGGTAATAGCAACTCTCTTTAGGGCTCCATGGTGGATGGCGACAATGAGAGAGATAGAGATGGCATGTAGAGATTGGGAGAGAGAGAGCGTATGAAGTTGTAATTGATGTTGTAACTTGAAGAGCAAGGGGTGTCTCTTCTTACATAGTATTTTGGGAGTCCATGGATCACAATCCATGGTCTACACAAAATCAATGGATGAGATTGATTTGTGCTTCTTTCAATGGCCAAGATTTTGTTGTAAAATCACAACAATAATTAATTTAATTAGATTAAATATATGTATTGATAAATTAATATAAATTAATCCTAAAATTAAATCAATCAAACATAGAGACAATAGAAGCAAGATTGCCTCCTTCCATTAAGGGGGGGACAACCACCTTTTCTTAATGGGATTGTTGGTCATCCACCCTCCTTAGTTAAGAAGGTGCAATCTTCATGTAATCTCATGATATTACATTATTCCATGGAAATTTTTGATATTTACAACAACACTTATTGTAAATTATTCTACAAAAATAATTCATAATTACTTTGTGAATATTGTAATCTTATCATTGGAAAATTGTGAATCCCATTCACAATGCAAAATAAAGTGTAAAATGCATTTTCAATTAATTGTCCAATGTGAATCCAATTCACATCAACATTTAATTAACAAATGTACAAATAGCTCTCTCTTATATATTATAAATCACATCTATAATATATATGATTAATATGGATAATGCCATACACATTATTCAAATCCATGATAATTAAATCACATTTAATTATTTTGGGTCTCTATTCTCATGTACCCAACTAATATGAATCACGTTCACATTATTCACATCTTTGATAATTAAATCACATTTAATTATCTCATATAACTCTCCTTATAATATAAATCAAATTCATGTTATTCGTGATAATTAAATCACATTTAATTATCAATTTTCTCAATGCTCGGATACATACATCAACAATGAAATTATCCTTGAACTCTTTCAAGGATAATGTGCTTTCTCCGTGGATACTTGGAGATAAAGACAGGGCAATTGTATTATTCCACATATATTGACTTGGATATTGAGACCAGATCTCAAATCCAGATCTTGCGGACCTCTCATAGATGCTTGATTAAATCGATATTGCAAATCTAATCTTTTCATTGCATCTAAATTATATTTTGATCAATGTTCATTATTTTGACCAAGATCAGATCACTTATCTACTGAGAGGAGTCACTAAAATTCAGATCTTTTTCATCACTCCCTAGGAATGGAAGCGTCATGGTTATACAATCGTTTATGATCACGTCACCCTCAGGTATTCCTAATACCAGTACATCCTGCATAATGGGAAGACCTAAAATAAGCACGAAGCTTTAGATCTCTTTTAGACTATCTTCTTCAGTGTTTTGTCATCAAGTTTCTCATTTGACTATTGGGAGTTGGTATCGATCATATACTTTCCAAAAGCATATATCATACCAGGTGTTGATCATATACTTTCCAAAAGTATATAAATCAAACCTACAAATTCAGTCAAGCTTCCAAAACAAGATGATCGTGCACAGAATTTGATCTTCCCAATATCTCACGAATGAGCTCATGTCTTCCAATTTAGTAAATGAACTTGTATGATCCCTTTGAGAGATCGTATTACTCATATGCCCATGCATGCACACCAGCGCACCGGTGTACAGACCTTGGTTAGGTTATCAATCTATTGGTCTATCAAATTACATACTCATACATATAGTAACACATCTGTCTCCGGTCACAGGATGCATGCCTATATCGTGACAACATACGACATAGAACTTTGGTTATCTCGATCTCGTTAAGTCAACTCTTTGACCTAACTTATCTAACACCTCCGAATCTCTATTACTATGTAGAGGGCCTACATCAAGAGGTCGGTTAGATATCAGCCTTTAGAAAAAGGATTGACATTTCCTTCTCAAGCTGGAGATCCTCTCTTAAAAATCATTTGAATGTTCTTGATGAGTCCTCAATCTAACTCTTTAGATATTCATCTAAGCACCAACCTCTATGATTCAATAATTAAATCAACTGTAGTATCATCATTAAGATGACCATGGTACATAACCCTAATTATACTAAGGGTCCTATTATGCAAATTAGTTATTCTTTATTTGAGATCATGGAATAATATTTGCAATAACATTTACTGCATAATGGTTTGTCGTGGGCTTGCATGTCCAACAATCTTCCACTAGCCCAAAGAGACATTAATGGGATAATTATTTAAACCCACACTCGTGTGACAATCATAGGCTATTTAGAAAAATAGCTAGGTAAGCTGATCAGTCACTCTATTCTCAAGAGACTATGCCAAATCCTTATACCGCACTTGCATATCTCCTAGTAACAGTGCTTGCATTCAATGCGAATGTTGCATCTTATGCAACCATTACTCAATATTGTCAGTTATAGTGTCCTTTGATACTACAACTCAACAATTATTATTACATGTATTTCCATTCTCCTTATCAGAATACCCTTATTCCTAGAGATCTCTATCTCCTAAGGTATCCATAGTTAAGACCTTTAGATCTCCATCTATAAAGTCTTAAGTTCTTGAAGATAAGACTTTGAGATCACTATCTCAAAGAATCTTGTCATCTTTGAAGATATTGTTATTACTGCAATCAAGTGTTTTATCTCCTTAGTAGGATTAGCATCAATTTACTACTCCCATTGCATGGCAGATGTCTAGCTTTTGTACACATCTAGCATACACCCGACTTCTCATAACTGATGCACAAGGGAAAGCAGTTTTAGCATTCACTTCCTCAACGCTTTGAGGTGCTATCCCTTTAGATAGGTCGGTACCATATCTTAAGGGAAGGAAGCTTTTGTTGAGTTTTTCCCAAAAAATGGAACATGTCCAAGGTGTACCACTAATGTGACGGTTCCAATCCCCTCTTCTCTTTTCTTTTGAACAACTTCAGAACAAAGACCTAAGAGGTATCCTTGAGATCATATCTCAAGGTATGGAATAGCCAGTCTATAAAACACTTATTATTAATTCCAACTACAAGAAGCTTATTTGAGTGCATAGATGGAGTTTCTTGCACACCTTGTCTTCCTCAACCACGGAGCCATGGGGCTACTTCATGCAAATATCCTCTGAGTTATTCATAGAAGAATGCATTCTTGACTCACATCTTGAAGATGTCATAGTCAAGTTGTGTAGCTATAGTTAGCAATATTCTGATGGGTTTAAGCATGGTCACTAGAAAGCAAGTCTCATCACAAGCGATGTCTTCTTTCCGTGTATATCTTGAGGATACGAATCATGCTTTGAAGGTCACTACCTTCTCATCAGGTTCCCTCTTTCTCTTGAAAACCCATTTACACCTTGACGGGTCTAATTCATATAGGTGGATCCTCGAGGGTCCATATACAACATTTGTATATGAAGTCTACTTTAGACTATTATTGCTAACATCCATCTTTCCATGACACGATCTTTAGAAGCTTCATCACATGAAGTCAGATCATTGTCAGTCTTAACTGGCACATGGAATACATCCTCAAACTCATTTAAAGGGCTATTAGTGTTTCATCTTTAATTGTCCTTTTAGTTTCCAATTTCTGGAGCCTCATTATCTTCTCAAGATTCAATGAGTTCCTTCACTTCATTTTCATCTTGATTCTTAAGAGTTTCATCCTCTAAGAATCACATTCTCAGATATGAATTCAAGAATCTCAAGGTCATAAAGTAGGTATCCAGTACCATCCTTTATTTTCCTAATGAAGCAACACTCTCTGGTGTTAGATTCCAGCTTACTTGCATCCATGATAAAGTTATGGACCAAGCAACTCTAAATCCTCTAGTGTCCGACACAAGGGTAGGTTCCAAACTATAGCTTATGAGGATGTTCGGATTTAAATTTGCATGGAATTTTATTAATGATATATCTTGTAGTCACTAAATAGTATACCTTGGAAACCAAGAGGTAATTATGCTAAGATTCATCATTGATCAAATCATGTCACTCATGATCCAATTGTATCGCCCTACAACTCTATTGAGTTTGGGTGTATTAGGAGGAGTGAAATAGGAATGATATTCCTTTCTCAACAAGGTATTCCTTGAATTCATTTAATAGGTATAAGCTACCTAGGTTAGATCAAATTCATTTCATCTTCCTTCAAACTTTGGTTCTAAACCAAAATTGTGAAATCTTTAAACCTTTCAAAGCTTTCTAAGGTAAAGGGAAGAAATCTCCTATCACAAAAATCATCAATCGATATCACATATCATTAATGTTTATTATGATACAGATGATCCGCATACATCAATATGCATGAGATCTTGAATACCTTGGCATCTTGCACCATTCGCAAAAAAGGGTATATCAGACATTTTACTATGTAAGATTTGAAATTTCAGAGAATCTAAAGTTTCATCTCTTACTAGTCTATTGATCTCATCAACATACATATCTCCATGGCTTGATGCTAGATCATTGTCAAATGATCTTCATCCTCCTACTGATCTTTTCAAGCTTTATATTTTTAGTATTAGAAATTTTAATGAACCATTAATTTTCTAATTTAGTAGAGTCCTCAGATGTCAAATTATTATCTGAAATATATCCATCTTAACTATTTATGATAGGTCTATTCCAGAATTCATGTTTATTTCCAAAATTTAGAGATAAACAATGAGTGCATTCTAACATCTAGGTCATATAGACATTCTCTAAGACTAAGGGCTCTCCCACTGAAATAATGGTCTATCTATCCAATAGATAATGTTATAACAATTGCATCAATATCCATGTAGATGACTATTAAACCTTAAGATCAAATTTTCTAGTCTTTTAAAACATATGCACCCAATTACAAGTGTTATTAGAAGAATGAGATACAATTATTAGACTTTGATCTTATCTAATAAGCAAGTCAATTTCAATGATCAAATGTAGATTGCAGATTATTCTGATGAATTATCTGAGTCCTTCTCTAAGGATTCTAGATAGAATTTGATAATCATACTATTAACACATCAGCTTGTTGCAGTATTGGCACTCATCCAACTCTTTGGATGTCATATGGAAGTTACAAAAGTATAGTCAACTCCTTGACTTTCCTTCTTGCTTGGGTCAGACCCATGCTTCCACTACGCTCCCTTCATCTAAAAACAAACATTGCTTAAGACAAAGGATCTCTTATGTTGAATTCAAAAGATTTCAATATAAGAGTATTTCAACATTTTTACATGCTTCATTCAATTCATACAATATGAATATTATGAAGCTTCATGAATGACTTGAGTACAGATAGTAGAATGATGACACTCATCGTATCTACATCCATCTAAACTCTAAAAGACTTTGGTTCAGGTAGGTACTCGAACATTTTGAATACATTATATCTTATAGTGAACCATGCCATTCATGAATAAATGTTGAGAGCACATATGTATGCCAGAACATCTTCTTCGGTTTTACAAGGATTATTTGACAACTGCGATCATCATCGACAAGATACTTTCAAAGCATACTCAATGAGAGATCAAGGCTATAGAGACACACAAACCCGAGGTTGTTGTCATATTGCCTATTTAATTGTCATTCCTCATTAGTATGAGAAAACTTGCACATTGCAACCACATACATTATGTGTCCAACTGCAAGAATAATATCTTGATCATGGATCCAATCCATGATATTTTACTAATCATTATTGAGAATAGTTTTGAGTGGGTGTAATGAAGGATTATATGAAATAAGAAATTTGCATAAATATATATATATATATATATGCATATTTGACTTTGATTTAGGAATTTTTATATCAAAGTTGTCTTGCCTTGCCAACTTTGAAAGTTCATTCCCTTATTCACTTTCAAAGTAAGAGATATACTTACCATTATATCACAAGCAAGATCTGGGATCTCCTTCCTTATCTTTGTCACATCCCAATAATATGAGAACATGTAACTCAGATAAAAAGAAGTGGGAACACAGTCAGTCTTGCAAGTCCAACTTACATTTCCCAATTCGGTCTTTAACACCCGTGCCCACCACCCCTAAGGTGATGTTAACCGGTCATTAATTGAACAAACCGTCAACAGGAATAGCACTCGTTATGCACAATCTAATATCACTCAAATAATACGAGGATCCTATATTGGGGTCACTACGCATACGGCCTTACTCTTTCGAGAAGCAAAGAGCTTGATCCAGATGCGCTTGTATGTAGAAGTTGTCAAGGAAAGAACTTAGAATAATTTTGATTTTAAACTTATCTTCATAAAATCAAAGTATGGAGCTCGGTCAGATCTTTGGATTATTAGTTTGGCGGATCCTTATTGGGAATAGGAGTTAAGACCTAACAACCTTCAAGTTCCACAATCCTATGTTCAGGTCGTCCCAACAATCAGGTCAGAAAAAGTCTACATACACAAACTCTTATGCCTATGAATCTTTACTTGTACGATGTAAGTAAAATATAGCTCCTCACCTCAGAAATGGCAAAGAAACAACATCCTCTAACAAGGTAACCCTAATTCTCTGGTCTAGCTACTCTTTCCTCGAGGAGCAGGGTATTCCCTTATAAGTTCAAGTGCAATTGACTCAAGAAGAGAGGGTAGAGAAGAGAATGGACTGTGACCAGTGTAATCGTGTATGCTTGGAGCTTGACTAGTGTAGTCAAGTCTCCAGCTGCAGCCTTCCTTGATATGAGACTTTGAAACGTATGCCTTGCTTATTCATATTTTTCTCTAATGGAAATTTTTATTTATTTATTTTTCGCCCATCTATCTTTTTTGGAGATTTTTTGAACATATTTACAAATGTGCAGCATGTACATTAGGTGTTTTTCTTCTTGAGCCATTAGACTATCCCTCTTTTAAAGCATTATTGCAACTCATGGCATCCTATCATTAGATGTCGGCGCCACTAGACTAAGTTGAGACAGACTAGACATTTATTATGACTGGAAATGTTTCCACATGTGTGTTTCCCCAATATAAAGGATTCCGCCTCCTCACCACCTCATCTGTGAAGAGCTATGTGTAGAGTGCTTGTCCAAGTTAAGTCACTGTCTAAAAGGGTCATGCGTGTGTTGTGAAATATTCTACTTAGAGCAATCAAGATGGCATATGAACATAATCTTGTGGGCTCAAAGAATTAAGTCATTATTACCTGAAAAGTCTCAACTCCAGTTCTTATAAGGTTCCTCTGAAATTAAGTGGATTAAGGTCTTAATAAAGCTTCATTCTTCGATTTTATTCCAGACTAGTTTAATCATCAATAACATTCTGAAAAATGCAAATGCACATGCGAGAAAGTATATACAAATAATTTTTTAAGAAAATAAAAGGAAAGAAAAGAAGAAACTTTTCTTAAAAGGTTTTTAGAGAGCTTTTACAAATTTTTGTGGATTTTGTCTTTTTTATTTTTATGGTATTTTTAATAAAGAATTATACATATTTACAATAATTTTATAATAATTTTATACACAATTTACAAATATTTTTATACAAACTTCATACAAGATTATACATGTTTTATACAATATTTTACAAAGAGAATATTTACAAGTTTTATATACAAATCTTACAACTGATTTTATCTACATATTTTATTAAAATATTTTATATACAAGTTTTATTTACAACTTTATACAAAAGAATTTAATTTACATAAAGTACATATAATTAAGGCATTTATACACGTGGATTTCACAAGTTTGCAAAATAATTTTTAAACCCATAATTTATATCCCACGCGACAAAATATTTTACAAAAAATTAACATATCATTTATAAATTATTTTTAAAATATTTTATGAAATATTTACAAATAATTTAGAAAATAATTTTATAAATAAATTTACAAAATTTTACAAAAGATTTTCAACATTAATTTTACCAACCTTTTAGAAATCAATTTACAACATTTTTACAAACAAGTTTTTACAAACATTTTATTTTCAAACATTTTACAAACATTTGTACAATATACACAATTTTGATACAAAATGATTTGCAAACATTTTAAAACAAACCAATTTTACAAATAATTTTACAATAATTTGTACAAAAATAATTTTAAAAAGTATTTTACAAAAGTTTTTTACAAATAATTTACAAATCATATTACAGAAACATTTGCAAATGATTTTACAAAATATTTTACAAAACTTTTTACAAAAGAGTTTACAAATAATTTTTACAAACATTTTACAGATATTTTTTTCAAAACATTTTTATTCTAGTTTTAGCCATATCATTAAATAAAAGTGCGAGTTCTGGCTAAACTATATATACAATATATACGACACCTCCTATACCTAGCTCGAACTATGTCCTCATTGTGATCAAGAAGTGATAAAGGAAGGAATAACTCATGCTAAGTATAGAAAAGTGAAAAGAATCCTATACTACAACAAATCAAAGAATAAAAAATAAAATGAATAGAAGTCAGTGATCCCCCCTATAGTTAGGATCAAATAATCCTAAGTATAGAAGACTGTATAAGCGGGGAAGACCGAGGAAGAGAATATACACGAAATTAACGACTCGACTTGCCCCCCCCTCATACTTAGGGTAAAGGTTCCCTTAGTATAGAAAATAATATCAATAGTTGAGGGACAAGCGAGGGAATAATCAAAGAAGTGAAAAACAGATATTACCTCCTATATACTTAGGGTCGGATGTCCCTAAGTATAAGAAACAAAACAGAGGTAATAAAACAAACAAAAATATGAATAACATAACTTTAACATTTTCCTATACTTAGAATAAAGTGCATCCTAAATATAACAAAAATCCTAAGCGAGACCTAGGGTGTTAAACAAAAATGGAAAAACGAAATAAAGAAAAGAAAACACAGATATACAAAGAGGCGGACGGAAGTGTAAATCAGGTATGAGATGCAAAAGATAAGAATGAAAGGATACATTTTAAACAAAATAGATTGGGACAATATCAACGATCAATGTGTCATGATCAAGATAAGTCTTCAGGCGCTGACCGTCGAACCGAAAGGTAGACTCAGAAGACAACTCCGATATATCAATGCTACCGTTGTTATACACCTTTCTGGCTATGTATGGTCCTTTCCACTTGCTCTGTAACTTCCATGAAATAACTCAGTCTCGCTTCGAATATCCAAACTATCTGATTCGGCTCAAACTGCTTATGGTTAATGTGTGCATCATGCCATATCTTCACTCTGTCCTTATACTGTAGACTACTCGAGAAAGTTGTATTACGTAACTCCTCCAGGGCTACCAACTCTGCTCTTGTCTGATATCCTACACTCTCTGGATCCAAGAATATCTTTGAAACTACCGAAAGTGACCGATGCTTGATCTCAACAGGTAAGTGACATGGCTTGCCATAAACGAGTCAAAATGGAGATGTACCCAAAGGAGTCTTGAAGGAAGTCCTATAGGCCCACAAGACCGAGTCTAAAAGCTGTGACCAATCTTTTTGGTCTGGGCGGACAACCTTTCTAAAATATCATCTCGATCTCCTACTTTGAAAATTTCACAAGATAATTTATTTGAGGATGATATGGAGTAGCTACTCGTTGGTTAATATTGAACTCTTTAGCATGGTCCCTTACTTTATCGTTGATGAAATGAGTACCCCCATCAGAAATCAGAAATCAAGGAACCTAGAATCGTGATATGATATTCTTCCTCAGAAATATGCAAACAGTCCTCGCATCAGTGGCTCGGGAGGGGATGATATCAACTCAACGACTAACATAATCTACATCCAACAAAATATACTTGAATCCCTAACTCTTAGGGAATGGGCCCATAAAATCAATGCCCCGTTTGTCAAAAACCACACAAAAGTGAATGGGTTGCATCAACATCATATCTCTATGGCTAGAAATATCCATCCTCTGATAATTAGTACACAACTTCACGAATGCATCAACATCCTTGAAGAGTGTAGGCCACCAAAGGTCTAATTGGAGAACCTTCTGCACTATCCTCCTCCTAGAATGATGTCCTCCAGCCTCAAGCTTGTAGCAATAGGTAAGTGTTGGACATGCGATCCCACGACGAGTCATTATGCAATAATGTTATTGTAAATATCATTCCCTGATCTGAAATGAAGAATAACTAATTTGCATAATAGGTCCTTTAGTACAATTATGGTTATGTACCATGGTCGTCTTAATGATCATACAGCTATTGATTTAATTATTGAATCATAGAGGCTGGTGCTTGGATGAATATCTAAAAAGTTAGATTGAGGACTCATCAAGCACTGCCAAATGATTGTTAAGATAAGATCTCCATCCTAAGAAGGAAATGGCAATCCTTTCTCTAAAGGTTGATATCTTACTGACCTCTTGATGCACATCCTCTGCATAGGAATAGAGATCCTGAGGTGTTAGATAAGTTAGGTCAAAGAGTTGACTTAACGAGATCGAGATAACCAAAGTCCTATGTCGTATGCTGTCACGATATGGGCATGCATCCTATGACCGGAGACAGATGTGTTACTATATGTCTGAGTATGTACATTTGGCAGACCAATAAGTTGATGACCTAATTAAGGTTTATACACCGGCGCACTGGTGTGCATGCAAGGGCATATGAGTAATACGATCTCTCGAAGGGATCATACATGTTCATTTATTGAATCAAAAGACAATAGCTCACTCATGAGATATTGGGAAGATCAAATTCCGTGCATGGTCGTCTCGCTTTGGAAGCTTGACTCAATATGTAGGTTTGATATATATACTTTTTAAAAGTATATGATCAACACCTGGGTATGATATATGCTTTTGGAAAGTATATGATCGATACCAACTCCCAATAGTCAAATGAGAAACTTGATGATAACATCTTGAAGGAGATAGTCTAAAAGAGATCTAAAGCTTCAGGTTTATGTTGGGTCTTCCAGTATGCAGGATGTACATGTATTAGGAATACTTGAGGGTGATGTGATCGTAAATGATGGTAAGTTTCCATTCATAGGGAGTGATGAATCAGGTCTGGATTTTAGTGAATCCTCTCAGTAGAGAAGTGATTTGATCTTGGTCCAAATATTGGACATTGATCTGAATATAATTTAGATGCAATGAGAAGATTAGATTTACGGTCTTGATTTAATCAAGCATCTATGAGAGGTCTGTAAGATCTGGATTTGAGATGTGATCTCAATATCCAAGTCACTATACATGGAACAATACAATTACCATGTCCTTATCTCCAAGTATCCGTGTAGAAAGTGCATTATCCTTGAAAGAGTTCAAGGATAATTTCATTGTTGATATATGTATCTGAGCATCGTGAAAATGGATAACTAAATGTGATTTAATTATCATGAATAATATGAATTTGATACATATTATAAGAAGAGTTATCTAAGATAATTAAATATGATTTAATTATCAAAGATGTGAATAATGTGAATGTGATTCATATTATTTGGGCACATGAGAATAGAGATCCACATTAATTAAATGTGATTTAATTATCATGGATTTGAATAATGTGTATAGCATTATCCATATTAATTATATTCATTATAAATGTGACTTATAATATATAAGAGAGAGCTATTTGTAATTCACATTTGTTTATTAAATGTTGATGTGAATTGGATTCATATTGAACAATTAATTAATTTATCAATATATATTTAATCTAATTAAATTAATTGTTGTTGTGATTTTACAACAAAATCTTGGCTATTGAAAGAAGCACAAATCAATCTTATCCATTAATTTTGTGTAGTCCATGGATTGTGATCCATAGACTCCTAATATACTATATAAGAAGAGGCACCCTTTGCTCTTCAAGTTACAACATCAATTACAACTTCATATGCTCTCTCTCTCTCTCTGTGTGTGTCAATCTCTACACGCCATGTCTATCTCTCTCATTGTGGCCATCCCCTCATGGAGCCCTAGAGAGAGTCGCCATCATTTGCAACAGCGTTGTTATGCTGCCGGATTATTTGCTCATGGATCTCCATCTCCTTCTATGCGCCTCGCTCGTGAAGAAGATGTTGGATCTCGTGTGATGAGGTCAGGAGATTCACCACTTGGATCATCAACATGGATTGCGAGGAGCACACGTCTCATCAACATGCTTGCAAGCGTCTCCTCCGCCGGATCGGACTTGAGACAAGAGGTCTCTTCGTTTAGAGAATCGATCACAACCACTATTCAAAAGGTAACACTAATACTTGTTTGTGGATTAGATGAAATGATCCAAGAAGTGTTCTTGGATCATGTGGTTTCATCGGATAATTTTTTTTCTGAATTCTGCTGCCTCGAGCTACTAATGCGACTAGTCGCTCATGATAAAATACGATGTGATCATCACGCTACCGTGATGCGCTTAAGAATCACACCATATCCTTCAAGTGGTATCAGAGCCAGGTTGGAGGTTTTGGATGCTATCCATAAACTTAGGAAGACTTGGGCTCATCGGGGTTTGTGAATATTTTATCGCATTTCATTCTCGCAACCCTGTTTTGTGAATATTTTCGGCCCTGTTTAAATTGTTTAAACACGAAATTATCACTTGGATAATGTTTCCCATTAATTAAAGAAATCGTGGGATTTGAGTTTGTGTGATTTGGAATATGATTGCTCAAGATATGATCATTTTAATGAACATATATCTACTATTTCTGCGATGGAGAATCTAGACGTAATTAAAGAGTTAGTTACTATTTTAAAATGCCTAGAAATATGTGCTGATTACTTGGGTTTATAAATCAAATTAATAAACTTTGGAAACTTATTTGGCATGATTTAGATTTAAATTGATTTAGATATGCTAATTTTAGTGAGTGAGGGTCAATGCTGGAAATTACATTCCTAATCAAGAACCTTGTAATTGTCATTTAATACATTAGTGAAATTAATGGTTAATTTCCTGCAATAATTATGGATAAATATTTGAGAAGTATTTGATGATAATTATTTCCTTAAATGATATTTCTTTAACCAATAATTGATTAGATATGATCTAGATTACAAATTGGTTACGTCATCCTCTTTCTAACAAATAAAGTTTCTTGAGTAGGATTGAGAATTTGTTTAGCAAATTTCCTTATAATGAAAATCAAAATAGTTATTGTTATTATATGGTATAACTTCGGTTGAAAACCGATTATCATCTCAAGTATAAAGTGATCATTTTGACATTATCCTTTCTCGAGACGGATATGGTGTCTAGTCGGGGAGCGTTGGGGTAGTAGGTTACTTCGTGAGCATTCTGTCCCATTCTCATAGGTACTGGATATGACAACGGGTAGGGAGGGGATAATGCTTGAGCGATCATGATGTATTTTTCTAATTATTAAAATTTGAATAATATATATTTTGAAATGATTCAGCATCTTTATTCTTTTATTTTAGCAATAATCCTTGGTAAAACATATGTATATATTCATTAATTATCACTATTTATCATTCAACCTTGATTTGTTAATATAAAATATTTATCATTCTTTTACATCAAAATAAAAGAATAAAGAAGAAAAGAAAAGAAATACAGAAGGATTTGTTTATGAAATAAATGCAGACTGACTCAAACCCCAAGAGAAGATCAAGACTTGACCTGATCACCAGGAATAAAGCAGGGTGAGAAAGGGTCCATAACTTATAAAAATCAATAAAACCAATTCTCACATGTACATATTCATCATTTTCACCTTGTACATATGTTTACCTATTTTATTCATCAATAAAACAACCTCAAATAAAAATATTTGCTTCTCAAAAAGTTGTTCATGATAATGTATATAAATTTATAAAAATATCCAAAAATTATTTAACTAATAATAAATAATTACAATGAACCTAATCCCAGGTTCATAACTATTAATGGAAAACTTCAAATTGACCAGACTCAGGTTTAAACTTCGTTTTGTAACTAATAATATTTAATAAAAATACCAAAAGGATCGTGGAATAAATTGTGTGAGTTTTGGGATTTGGAACCCTTTGTCTATGTGTACTATATGTATATAAAACTTATGTATTTTCTATTTATTTATTTGTAATTCCTATTAACATAATTATTTTTCTAAATTATTTATAAAAATTAGTACAAAAATTCAAAAATATAACTTAAAAAATTGTGAATAAACTCCAATAACTCTCAAAATCTAAAAGCCATAAAGCCTAACTTCCAAACCTCATAACTCGGCCGTATGAACTCTGATTTGAGTGTGCTAACTTTTAAAGTTCATTTTCTAAAATTATCTATCAATAAAAATGGCTTCACTAAATTCAAAGTTAATACGCAAAAAGTAGGTTATGTGACCCTATTGGTATACTTATATATGTATATATTGTATGTAATTTTATGTATTTATTTTCTTGTATATTTGTGCACATATTGTATTTTTAATTTTTTGTATATATTTATTTTAATTATATAAAATGCAAATAAAAATAACAAATAAAAAATAATCAAAAATAAAATAATCTATGTATTATATTGGTATAATGTACCTATATTGTATATACTTCTATTTATTTAACCTACTAAATTAAATTTTAAAAATGAAATAAAAATATATTTAAAATCCTTAATTTATTTTGTAAATAAATAAATTATTAAATTATGTAATTATTTGTAAGAATAATGTATTAAAAATTGGGATGTTGTATAGGTATTTTATACTTATGAATATAGGTTTTTATTTATTTTATCCTATTTACTTAATTTATTAAAAATCACCATAAAATAATTTATTAAATTATTAACATTATTTATTTTAATAAAATTTTAATTTAATTTTTTTCTATTTTGTTTTAATTTATTTAGATATCTGAATTCTCATTGGTCTAGCTAGGTTCATTGACTTTCAATCAACTCCTCTTCCCCCTCCTTGATCTGAATCACCCTAGCAGACCTGCCTCCATCTCCCAATTTTCCCGATCTGCTCCGACCTCCATTCGACCCATTTCTTCCGTCTGATTGTAGCCCAAACGTCCATGATTTTCTCCCGCATGCTTTTCACCTAAAATCGCCTCGGGTCACGTGCCTTTTTGAGTTTGAATTTCATCATTTCCTTGCACACATAAAGCCTCCAGATATGGGATTTTCATGTGATCCATATTTTACGCCTCATTTCTTCAACCTTCAGGAACTTGGAGTCCAAAGCTCGTGATAGGAGCTGTGAAACTTGATCAGGAGTGTGATCCGAGGCCAATTTGGTGAGATCCACATCGTCGGTGACCACCTGGGAGCTGTGATCAACCTCTTCGGCCAGCTGCAGTCGAATCGAGGCAAACAACCCCATCCGATCCATCCTCATTCATTTTTAGGTAATTCTAATTTTGATTTAGAATCAATAACATTCAATTTTGTGCAAATCATCTGATTTTTAGATCTACATCAGAGCACACATTACCATCTCGACAGATCAATTTCCTTTGTATTTTGCTCCAATTCGACGAACATCATCCCATCCCTGATTTGATCCGCTTCTTAGTCTTTCAATCATAATCTATCCTCTTAGATCTTAGTAGATTTGAGCCCGATCTCCTTTCCTTCACCCATGAGAGATCTTTACCCGCATTCCCTTGTATCTCTTGATAATAACATGCAACCGGGGCTCCTAGAGCTTCGAGCTATTAATTCACACCTGCAGGACACCATGATCGTCATCAAGAACTCTTTAGATCTAAAGTATTCTGAGAATCACGTCATCTGGAGTTGACTCAACAAAACCTCGTCGCCGATATGGGATCTGAGATCAAGTATCTGAAGCTTCATCACTCGAATCTCCTGGAGATTGATCCATCGGATTCGAACTAGCTGTGGATCCGCTCCAACCTATGAGCAATGAATATGCAGTAGAACCTTCATGGAGCAGATCAGAGCAACCACCGTCACTCCAGATCGTTCACCGCACAGAGATCACCTTCAATCGTCGTGGACCGCAGCCGCCTGGAGTATCATCTTCCTCAAAGATATGATAATTTGCCAGCAACAAGCCACTGAGAACCTGATCCACCGCTAGGGGGAGTCTTTCAGGCGCAATAGCCTTCATCATTTAGGGAGGAACAATCCCAATCTCTAGATCTTAAGAGAAAACCATACGATTAGATTCGATCAAACAGACAACCTCTTGCCACGTGTCGATGCCAGGAGAGTTAGTACCCCGGTGCTTAAGCAAAGCACATGCGCTCAATATTTTTTTTAATAAATTTCAAAAT
Organism: Ottelia alismoides; assembly: GCA_037367405.1. Taxonomy (NCBI): domain Eukaryota; kingdom Viridiplantae; phylum Streptophyta; class Magnoliopsida; order Alismatales; family Hydrocharitaceae; genus Ottelia; species Ottelia alismoides. The sequence continues at coordinate 8,442 of JAZKJV010008321.1, read as the reverse complement.
CCACCAGCCTTATTTGTATTTGAGAACTGATCTAATTCTAGTTGCATCCATGTGATTCTGCATGTGTATTTTTCCAAGATTTATACAAATAATCATGCGTTAATTTCTATGTTATCATTTTGCTTTGAACTTTTTGAGAAATTACATCTAGGTCCTTTTATTCCACCATTTGATTTCTTGGTCATTTTTCTTGAAATAAATGTCATAAGTGCTCTAAAATTTCCATAGAAATTCGGATAAACCCATGATGTGTTATTTTAATTTCTCTTATTTTAATTTTGCAAAAATATTTTTATTTGTTTTAATAATTCAAAAACTCATAAAACACACTATTTGCTTTATAAAAATTATAAAAATTTGGAAAATTCTCAAAAAATTCCAAAAAATAATGTTAATGTCTTTTGACTTGTTTTAACACGTGTATACATTTGTTTAAAATTCTTTTATAAAACAAAAAATGCATAATATAGAAAACACTTATATATATAATCATTAAAAAATCAGAAAAATCTATTTTTGGACTTGATTTGAAGATAAATAACAAGTCTTTTTGTTAATATTAGTTTCCAATATGTTTTAGTCTATTTTTTATTTAAAAAACCCAAAAACGTGTGCTTGATTTTCTATTTGCTTTATCTCCTCTTTTTAATTGATTTGAAAATTCTAAAAAAATAAAAAACTAAAAATTTATAAAAAAAATAGAAAAAATTATCAAAAATTTAAAAATATTTTTATTTGATTTTCTGGTATTTTTTTGTATTTGAAAAATACAAAAAAGTGCTTACTCTATTCCTTTAACATTTTCTTTATTCACTTTGTTTGAAAATTTAAAAAATATACAAAAAATGTAAACATTTTGCAAAATTAAAAATAACTAAAAAATTTGAAAATCACAAAACATAAAAAAAATAAAAAACCCACAAAAAATTTAAAAGGTAAAAATTCATAAAAATCCAAGAGTAGTTTGCTTTGAGTTTCATTTTTCCTTTTTTATTATTTCTTTGAATTGAAGAACTCTTGCTTAATAACTATTGCCTCCTTGTTGTTCGACCCTGGGTGGGTATACCAAACTAATAATTATAGCAATACATTTCTTTTCTTTTATTGGATAAAATTATTTGATTAATTCAGGTTTCATTTCGGGCCAAAAACGACACATTCACTTCATTTTCTCTCATCTTCATTAAATAAAAAAATAAACCCTAAGTGAAAATCGTGGTCATCAGATACTATCATAGTTAACGGAAAATTGGATGGAAGTTAACACAGGGTTATGGGTGTAAGAATTAAGCACTATTGAGGGTCCTGGGTGTAATTCATACTACACATGGTTATGTACATAATTCCGAAATTAATCAAGGTTATGGGTGCAAATATCCCTATATTTGAATACATATTTACACATTTTATTTTATTTTTCTTACTTTATTTATTTATTTATTTAAATAATTAGGAGTATATAGTATATGTATAATATGCCTATATATTTTAATACATTATTTATTTAAGTGTATTTTTAATAGTTTTATTTTGTGTTTATATTTTTAATATATTTTAAATAATATTTACAAGTATTTTTTAAAAATATGAAAAGGTAAAAATGTAAATAATAAATAAATTGAATAAAATATACATGTATATGGAACAATGAGACCCCAGAAAGCTGGCTTTTGCTTCCTGACTCCATTTATAAGGAAACCACCTTCATTAGATAGATAATTTAATTTAAGAACCATAATTGTGAGCTTAATGAATTTTGAGCTTGTATGGAGAAGATATTGGTCTATTAATTTCAGTTTGCGGTTTTTTCCTCCGTGTGTCCGAGTCACATTGTGCATTATTTCTATGTTCAATAATTTTTGCATTTTTCAATATATTTTTATGTACAAGTTTCATATTTAATATTTATTTATTTGAGATGTGTATAATGTAAAATAAAATAAGCTAAATATGGTTATTTATTGAAGAATGAAATTAGGTTTGTGTGTGTGTTCGGTACAATTAATTGACCCTATCCCCCCTACTTTATTCCTGATCGACCAAGTCATTATTGACTTGATCTCGGGACTTGAAGGATATGGTTAGATCCTCAAGCACACCACGGTAGCGTGAGCATCGTATCGAATACGACGAGGAGCGACTAGTCGCACTAGTTGCTCGATGCAGCGAAATTAGAAAATTTTCGTACGGCGAAACCACATGATCCAAGAACACTTCTCGGATCGTCTCATCTAAACCACAAACAAGTAATAGGATTACCTCTTAAAGCGTGGTTGCGATTGAGTCTCTAAATGAAGAGACCTCCTGTCTCAAGTACGATCCAACGGAGGAGACGCTTGCGAGCGCGGGGATGAACCGCGTGCTTCTCGCAATCCATGTTGATGGTCCAAGCGGTGGATCTCCTGTTCTCGACACACGAGATCCGACGTCTTCTTCACGATCAAGGCACACTGAAGTAGACGGAGTTCCACAAACAAGACATCGGGCAGCATAACGACGACGCTGCGGCGATGAAGACTCTCTCTAGGGCATCCATGGTGGACGGCCATGAGAGGGAGAGAGAGGGTTGTCGAGTAGAGAGAAAGAGAGAGAGAGTTTGCTCCAATATTGCATGTAAATAGAGAGCATGGTATGCCTCTCTATTTATAGGATTTTGGGATCCATGGATCTCAATCCATGGGACATATAAAATCAATGGATGAGATTGATTTATGTGAATCCAATGGTCAAGATTGTTGTTGGAAAAACCAACAAATTTAGGTTAAAATATATTTGACAAAATCAAATATAAATTAGTCCTAAATCAAACCAATAAACAAGGAGAAAATGTGCATGGAGATTTCATCTCCGTGCACCTTCCATGTGGACGGCCACACATTCCTATTAGGAATGATGTGCCGCCCACTCTTTCCATGGGGATCATGAGATTGCATATCTCCATGGAAATCTCTCTTTATTTATTTGCAACAAATTTGTTGGGCTTTATTCTTCAAAAATAATTCACAATTATATTTGAGAATATTGCAATCTTGCCATGGAAAAATTGTGAATCACAATCACAACCCAAAACAACATATAATTTACATTATCAATTAATTACACAATGTGTATCCAATACACATAATAATTAATTAACAAATATAAATTATAATTAGCTCTCTCTAATACATTATAAATCACATTTATAATATATTATGAATAATTGGATATTACTATCCACATTATTCTTCATCCATAATAATTAAATCACATTTAATTATATTGGATAACTTATTCTCATGGGCCCAAATAATATGAATCACATTCACATTATTTACATCTTTGATAATCAAATCACATTTAATTATATAAGATAACTCTCATTATAATATGAATCAAATTCATATTATTCATGATAATTAAATCACATTATATCCATTTTCTCAATGCTCGGATACATATATCAACATTAGAATTATCCATGAACTCTTTCAAGGATAATACGCTTTCTCCGCGAATACTTGGAGATAAGGACATGGCGATTGTATTGTTCCACGTATAGTGACATGGATATTGAGATCATATTTCAAATCCAGATCGCGGGCCTCCCATAGATGCTTGATTAAATCAAGACCGCAAATCTAATCTTCTCATTGCATCTGAATCATATTCAGATAATTGTCCAACATTTGGACTAAGATCAGATTACTTCTCTACTGAGAGGAGTCACTAAAATCCAGACCCGTTTCATCACTCCCTAGGAATGGAAGCATCATGGTTATACAATCGTTTATGATCACATCACCCTCAGGTATTCCTAATACCCGTACATCCTGCATACTGGAAGACTCAGAATAAACCCGAAGTATTAGATCAACTTTACACTGTCTACTTCAGGGTTCTATCAGTAAGTTTCTCATTTAATCATTGGAAGTCGGTATCGATCATATACTTTCCAAAAGTATATATCATACCTAGGTCTTGATCATATCTTTCCAAAAGTATATATCAAACCTACAAATTCAGTCAAGCTTCCAAAGCGAGACGACCATGCGCCTGGAATTTGATTCTTCCCAATATCTCATGAGTGAGCTCATGTCTTCCTGTTCAGTAACTGAACCTGTATGATCCCTTTGAGAGATCGTACTACTCATATGCCCTTATATGCACACCAGCGCGCCAGTGTATAGACCTTGATTAGGTCATCAACCTATTGGTCTGCCAAATGTACATACTCAAACATATAGTAACACATTTGTCTCCGGTCAGAGGATGCGTGCCTGTATCATGACAGCATACGATATAGGACTTTGGTTATCTCGGTCTCGTTAAGTCAACTCTTTGAACTAACTAATCTGACACCTCCGAATCTCTATTCCTATGCAAAGGACCTGCATCAAGAGGTCGGTCAGATATCAGCCTAACTGAGATAGGATTGCCATCTCCTACTCCGGTTGGCGATCATCTCTTAATAATCATTTGACGGTGCTTGACGAGTCCTCAATCTAACTCATTAGATATTCATCTAAGCACCAGCCTCTATGATTCAATAATTGAATCAACAGCTGTATGATCATTAAGATGGCCATGGTACATAACCCTAATTGTACTAAGGGACCTATTATGCAAATTATGTATTCTTCATTTCAGATCAGGGAATAATATTCGCAATATCATTTATTGCATAATGGCTCGCCGTGGGCTCGCATGTCCAACAATCTCTCACTAGCCCAAAGAGCCATTAATGGGCTAATCATTTAAACCCGCACTCACGTGACAATCATAGGCTATTAAGAAAATAGCTAGGTAAGTTGATCAGTCACTCTGTTCCTGCGAGACTACGCCAAGTCCTTTTATGGTACTTTGCATATCCCCAGTAACAGTGCTCGCATCTAATGCGAATATTGCATCTCATGCAACCAATACTCAATTTTGTTAAGGCTATTACTATAGCTTAATAATTGTTATAAACAGTATTTCCATAATCCTTGTCAGAATACCTTTATCCTTGGAGATCACTATCTCTAAAGGTATCCAAAGTTAAGACCTTTTAGATCACTATCTATGAAGTCTTAAGCACTTGAAGATAAGACTTTGAGATCACTATCTCAAAAATCTTATCATCTATTAAGACTTTGTTATTACTGCAATCAAGTGTTTTATCTCCACAGTAGGATTAGTAATAGTTTACTATTCCCACTGCATGGCAGACATCTGGTATTCGTACACATCCAGCATACACTCAGCTTCTCGTAACTGATGCACAAGTGCAAGCAGTTCTAGTATTCACTTCCTCAACTTTTGAGGTGCTATCCCTTTAAATAGGTCAGTACCATATCTTAAGGGATGGAAGCCTTTCTTGGAATTTCTAAGAATAGAATATGTCCAAGGTGTACTACAAATGTGACAGTCCCAATATCCTCTTCTCTTTGCTTCTGAACATCTTCAGAACTAGGATCTAAGAGGTATCCTTGAGATCATATCTCAAGGTATGGAACAACCAAATTATAAAACACTTACTAGTATCATCCTTAGATCATTCCAAATAATTAGGATATTATCTACATTTAGCACGATGAACACAATGTCACTCCCACTAAGCTTCACATGGTTCATCAAGATTTTATCTGAAATCATAGCATTTATAATTTCATCATATCTTATGTTCCAACTAGGAAGCTTATTTGAGTCCAAAGATGGAGTTCTTTATATTACACACCTTGCTTTCCTCAACCATGAAGCCCTGGGTCTACTTCATATGAATATCCTCAGAGAGGTATTCATAGAGGAATGCAATCTTGACTCACATCATGAAGATTTCATATTCAAGTTGTGTAGCTATAGTTAGCAATATTCTGATGGGTTAAAGCAAGGTCATTGGAGAGCAAATCTCATCGTAAGCGATGTCTTCTCTTCAGTGTGTAGCTCATGGCTACGAACTGTGCTTTGAAGGTCTCTACCTTCTCATCTGGTTCCCTCTTTCTCTTGAAGATCCATTTACACCTTAATGGGTCTTACCCATATAGGTGGATCCTTGAGGGTCCATATACAACACTTGTATATGAAATCTACATTAGACTTTTATTGCTAACATCCATCTTTTCATGTCATGATCCTCAGGAACTTCATCACATGAAGTCTAATCATTTTTATATGGAATACATCCTCAAACTTATTTGAAGAAGTATTAATGTTTCATCTTCAATTATTCTTTTAGTTTCTGATTTCAGGAGCCTCATTATCTTCTTAAGATTAAATGAGTTCCTTTACTTCATTTTATCTTGATTCTTAAGAGAGCCATCCTCTAAGAATCACATTCTCAGAGATGAGATCCTTTAAGAATCTCAAGGTCATAAAGTAGGTATACAATACCATCCTTTATTTTCCCAATGAAGTAGCACTCTCTAGTGCTAGATTCCAGCTTACATGCATGGAACCTTATTAAGTATATAATGTAGTCTCTACTACATATATACCTTGGAAACTAAGAGATAATTATGCTAGGATTAATCATTGATTAAATCATGTCACACATGATCAATTGTATCTCCCTACAACTCCATTGAGTTAAGGTTCATTAGGAGGGGTGAGATAGAAATGATATTCATATCTCTATAAGGTACTCTATGAATTCATCTAATAGGTACTGACTACCTAGATCAGATTAAATTCATTTAATCTTCCCTCAAACTTTGGTTCTAAACCAAAATTGTGAAATCTTTGAACATTTCAAAGGTTTCTAAGTGAAGAGGAGAAGTCTCATATCACAAATAATCATCAATAGATATCGCATATCCATAATGTTTACTATGATATAGATGATTCACATACATCAATATGTATGAGATCCTGAATACCTTGACATCTTACATATTTCCCAAAGAAGGGTGTATTGGACATCTTACATTGAATACAATATTCATAAGTATGCAAGTTTTGAAATTTTAGACATTCTAAAGTTTCATCTCTTACTTGTCCATTGATCTCATCAACAGACATATGTCCAAAACATGATGCCAGATCATTGTCAAATGATCTTTATCCTCCTATTGATCTTTAAAGGTTTTAATTTTCAGTATTAAAAAATCTTAATGAATCATTCATTAATTTTCTAATTTAATAGAGTCCACTAGATTTTAGATTACTATCTGAAATATTTCCATCATAACTCTTTATGATAGATTTATTACAGAATTCATGTTTATATCCAACAATTATAAATAAACAATGAGTGTATTCTAATATCTAGGTCATAGAGACATTCTCTAAGACTAAGGGCTCCCACTGAAAATATGAAGTCTATTGATCTCATGGAATTTGTTGCAACACTTGCATCACTTTCAACATGGATGACAAATAAACCTTAAGATCAAATTTCTAATATTCTAATATATATGCAACCAGTTACAAGTGTCATTAGAAGATTGAGATACAATTATTAGACTTTACCTTATCAAATAAGTAAGTCAATTTCAATGATTATATGTAGGTTATTCTGATGTGTTATCTGATTCCTTCTCCAATGATTCTAGATAGATTTGATAGTCATACTATCAACACATCAATATATTGCAGTATTGGCATTCATCCACTTCTTTGGATGTCATATGGAAGTCACAGAAGTACATTCAACTCTTTGATTATACTTATTGCTTGGGTCCAACCCATGCTTCCACTGCGCTCCCTTTATCTATAAACAACCATTGCTTAAGACTAAGGATCTCTTATGTTAAATTCAAAAGAATTTAATCTAAGAGCATTTCGATATGTATACATGCTTCACCCAATTCATACAATATGAATATTATGAAGCCTCATGAATGATTAGAGTATAAACAGTAGTATGATGACACTCATCATCTACATCCATCTAAACTCTTAAAATATAGGTTCAGGTAGGTACTCAAACAATTTGAATACACCATTTCTTATAGAGCTACCATTCTACATGAAGCAGAGAACCATGTCATTCATGATTAAATGTCAAGAGCACATATGTATGCCAGAATATCTTTATTGATTTTATAAGGATTATTTGGCAATTGTGATCATCATCGACATGTCATTTCCAAAGTACATTCGATGACAGATCAAGACTATAGAGACTTATAAACCCTAGGGTTTTAGTCCTATTGTCTTATTTAATTATCATTCCTCATTATTATGAGGAAACTTGCATATTGCAACCACATGCATTATGTGTCCAATTGCAAGTACAATATCTGGATCATGAGTCTAATCCATGATATTTTAGTGGTTATCATTGAGTATAACATTGAGTGGATTTAATGAAGGATTATCTGAAATAAGAAATTTGCATAAGCATATATAAATATATAATTTTACTTTGATTTAGGAATTTTCATATCAAAGTTGTCTTACTATGTCAACAATGAAAGTTCATTCCCTTAATCACTTTCAATGTAAGAGATATACTTACCATTATATCTCAAGCAAGATCTA